>VXBQ01002440.1:614840-775032 GCA_013400175.1 Phainopepla nitens
AAAAAAAAAAAAAAAAAAAAAACAAAAACAAAAACAAAAAACAAAAACAAACCACACATTACGTTCAGACCCTACCCTCGGGCTACAACATGCAATCTTCTGTTGTTTCTTCTCTCTGCGTGAGCGACTAATTCTTCCCTGTTCCTCACCCAGCCACCTAACCCTCTTTGTCCCTCATAGATTATCTTACCTTTTCTATCCCTCTCCCCGTCACCTGTCCCCTCCTCCTCTCAGCACAGCCAGCAAACTCCAACTGACTCGGGCCCAGCTAACCCTCTCTTTTATACCACTCATCCTTATTGGTTTCAGCTGCGGCTTGTCAAGGGTTAGACTGCTTCTACTCCTCTGTAATCAGCAACAGCTACCCACACCCAGCCGGCTGAGGGGACTCGCGGGGAGGGGGCGGCGCCCCTATTCGAGAGGGCCGCGCCCTGCCGCGCCCGCCGCCCTGAGGGGAGGCCGCTGTGCCTGGGCTCCGCTGCTCCGGGCACGGTGCTGCCACACGGCACCCCCAAGCACGGACCTGCCGTGCACAGAATCGCAGGCTCAGCTTCGTTGGGAGATCATCCCCAGACCTCTGAGACCATCGAGTCCAACCAATACCCCCTTGTCAACCAGACTAAGGCACCAAGTGCTACGTCCAGGCTGTCCTTAAGCACCTTCAGGGACAGCGACTTCACCACTCCCTTGGCAGCCAGTTCCAATGTTTAATCACCCTCTCTGTGAAGAAATTTGCACCCAGCAGGAGGATACTGACTGGCAGAAGAGGATGGAACCCGTAAAAACCGATCCTTTTGTACAAAAGTAAGAGGGATTAGCTGAACAATACAAATGGATCTGCTGTGACTGCTCCTGGGCAGGCTGAGGGCAGTGCCAGCAGGTGCTGGTTGCACAGGGCTTGGATTCAGGAGGAGCCTGATCACAAACACAAGAAGCTAACACATGCAATTAGATGACAAGCGAGTTTATTTTGCAAAACAATCACTATACAGCAACAAATACAATTGCAAATCGGATTGAAAAACATGAACTACCTACCACCAGCCATTCAAGAAACGCCTCTTTTATGGTAACAGGCTCTAGAATTATCAGAAAAAACACAGGTTTGTAACAGCAGACTGTATTTCTTGATATCCCAGCATACAGCATGTTTACTTGTTGGCTTTTTCTGTTTGCTAAAGTTGAAGTGGCTTTTATATGCTTGACTTTTACCCAGTGTGAAACTAATTTACCTTCCTGCAGTGGGAATTGCTGGAGTTGCAGAGGGAGTTGCTTTAGCAATCTGACTAGTGAGTGAACTCACAGACACCTAGGCTAGAAATCTACCAGCACTGATTTTCACAGCTAATGTGATCTACTCTTCAAGGCATTTGCCTTTGAAGGGACATAGACTTGGGTTTCAAACAGTATTTAGTCCAGCATGGAAAAAACTTCTGCTCGTGTGGTAATCAACACAGGCTGCCTTTTTACTCCCTTTGAGTCATGTATTTAGGCAAACTTAGATGTGAGAGCAGTCATGATGAGGTTACTACTGTACCTTAGCAGAGGGCTGAATGAATAATTGCATTTACTGCTGTACAGTGAAAATATACATTGCCCTTGTGGGCTTATAATTTCCCTCATCAGGATTAGTTTTTCTTTCACTCTTGCTGGTCAGAGGTTTGCTCAACTTTGATTTCTTTAAGCTTGTGGTTACATAGAAACAAAACTCTGCAGATGAGGCAGAAGCACTCTTTCATCTCTACAACCTGATGGATTATTAAATTTGGGGTGCTCCTCTAGGTACCCAAACAAGGTTTCACCATTCCTTTTGTCTGGATTATCTCTGCTTTGTTACAGAATTGGGTCTCAGGCACCCAACACACCTGCTGGCTCAACATGCCTGTGGAAAAGAAACACAACAGATGCAGTTTCCAGGAAGCTGGCTCTATCTTCTTTAGTGGACATTACATATTTACAAACTGTTGTTTTTAAAACAAACACTCTTCTTGAGAAAGTTAAGATTAATATGAGCTTTTCAGTGAACATCTAGAGTCATGTAACATAGCCTGTATTTTTAAAATTATTATTTAAAAGCAAAAAACTCTTAATTTCTTTTCATCTAATTCCACAGCATTCTAGGATTCTTTCTATGGAAGGATGATAATGATTACAAAGGTCTTTGCTTCAGTCAAAACAAGAAAGCTCATTTTAATGCATGAAATAAATGACTTGGTGTGTTAGACCACTCTAATTTTGGACTCACAGGTGGATTAACTAAGCTTAATTTTCTAGAGTATGCCAATTTTAAAAGCAGAATAAAAACACTTGAGTCTCAGGTTAATAACACTGTTCCTATGAGATGCAGCTCAGGTTCAGAGAGCAGAAGTTCAGTAGTACCATAGTTTTTCTCCTACACTGGCAAAAGGCATAGAAAGAAAAACCACTGCAAGGCTAATTTATATTAATTGATAGCATAATCAGAGCAACGTGATACAAATACTATCTAGTTTTCCTTTCTGTCTGTTGTTTTTCCGAAAAATGGGAAGAAGTTTTTTAATGCACCTCACTTGACACTGTTTCTATGTGAATTCTTAGGATTACTTTAAGCAGAAGTGTAACAGATACGAGGCAGAAATCAGAATCCTCCAATTGCACTTCAGATGGTTCTAAACTCACTGTCCTTTGTGTGAAACAACTGACTTACAAACAGTGTTAGGTACTTGATTGTGTTAAAAAGCTTTTTGCAGAGCTGAAATGTCATGTGTGGGGCTGTCAGAAGTTCATATTCAGTAGAAGTTTGAGAGATTTAACCATTCTATTTTGTGTTTGTACTGCTGTAGCAGCTTAGCAAAACCCCACTTTGGTCCACTGAATATTTACTGTCCAGTAACTGCATTACTACCCAAATGTAATGACAGGGAATCCTGTGCCATTAATTATTAGAATCTCCACAGACATAAAAATCTCTGTGAGTCTTTTCAGACTAAACCCCAACACACACACACATACACACACATACAGTAAAAATTAAGAAGGAAAAAGAACAGATCAAAAGTTTCCAAAACACATCATTAACCTAATACATATATCGAGTATAGCTCAACTGACAGTGCAAAGTTTAGTTACGAGGTTTCAAAAGGAAGAGATAAAACAACCTGCAAGAATGTAAACTGCTCATTTCATAATGTCTCATGTACATGGGGCATCAGCAGGTGATTATCTGCTTCTGAGGATCATCCCCATCAGCAGTGTTCTCTCAGCTAACTCCACTAGATTGGCTGGTTGTGTATCTGCCTTTTATACTTTTTTATAGTCAATATAACCCCACTTTGCTCAGCTTTAAAGACGTCCTATTTAACTGATGAATCATTATGACAACCAGTCTAGGGAGCTCGTTTTTATTTACTCATGTATTGTAATTTACAGGCATCTCTGCTATGATCATCACTGTTATCTGAGTGCCTGAGTGTACATGTGAGACATCACTAAAGGAGTGGAAACAACATCTTAATATTTTTTTCTGTGTTTCAACTTTAGCAAAAGAAAAACAATAAATCAAACATTCATTGTTACAATGGGAATGAAAAAAAAGACTCGGAAGGAAGGGAAAGAGAAAGAAAGAGAGAAAGAAAGAGAGAAAGAACCAAACTACTGTGGATTTTTAAAAAATCCATAGCCCAAACTCAGCCTTCTTTGGAGACCCTTTTACAAACATCTGGACCCCACAAAAATCATTCCTTTGTGAAGAAAGAAAGGGAAGGGAAGAAGGAAGGAATCCTTTTTCTAGCATCACAGAATAGACTTGCATCTGTCACTAAAACAGGGTCACGGCTTTTAGTTGTTACAGAAAGCAACTTCATGCTACAATTTTCATCTTTTTAAAATGTATTCTTATGAATAGGGAAAAAACCCCCTGCTAACATCTACTTTTACATACCTAAAATTGCAACACCAAAGGGTGCAAGAGACACAGATACTGTGAATAAAGAAGTAGAATATTCAAGTATATGAGGAGGGCGTATCACAAATGGCCACAGAGAAATATATATATCTATAATACTGTATCAAACAGATGGAAAGAGTGTGAAACTGGTGGTATGCACACAAATCTAGCTGCTTAACCAACTTTTCTAATCAGACACAAGTCTGTTGGGGTACGAGTGCTTGCTTTCAGCAGCTTTTTTATGCTACTTCCCAAAGTACGATTCAAATGTTTTCAGCTAGTATTTTGAGTTATTAGTTAAATAATTTATTGGCTTTTCAGCTATACACTGACATAATTAACCAGGTTCAAAAAAATGTTAATAACTTAATTCAACTTTTGTTCTACTCATTTATACAAAGTAACTTTTTTTTTTTATTAAAGTTGAATTTCCCTATATGCCCTTCCTTCTGGTAAGCAGACTGTTAATTTAACCTGTAATAACTTATAATGGGCATTGTTTTATTTCCCCAGCTTTCAAAAGAACTGTGAAATGAGCAACTTGGGATACTAACAAGGCTCTTCAGAAAGAGGTGGATGGCCTTCAGGCACATGAAAGGTAAAAATGCATTTTATCATACTACAGTACTCCATGCAAGACAGAGCAGAGCAACAATATAATTGTCCAATGTAACATACCGCTGTATACCCATATAAAGCCAGTGTCTTCCTGTTGTAAATGGAGGTCAGGCCAATTTCTGCATCTATGGAATTTTTTTTTCTGTTTTTTTTTTACTTTTAACTGTATGGTAACTACAAGTCTCAGAATGTAACTTGGTTTTAGACATGATAAAGAATGAACGTAACACCTGCTCTGAGCCCATTCCTGCCAAGAGCTCATGCCTAAATATTATTACTTCATACAACGTAAAATGAGCGAATTCATAACCCCTGCTTGGCAAGGGCTGCTGTGACATCTTCAGCAAGGGTAGCAAGCTGGGGTGATTCAAGCAGGTTGATGCTTCCAGAGGAGGAGACGTTGCTGAGCCGGCGTGGCGAGGCCATGCTGGACCTGCCCGGTGACTGCGTGATGATCTCAGCCCCATGGTCAACACGGGCCTTGGCGTGCTCTCTGAAGTTCAGCTTCTGGCTGTCAATCTGCTCCAGGAAAACAAAGAATTTCACACATTATATATTCACATATGTATTTGTTTATTTATTTATTATATATGTATATATTGTCTTGTTATAGATCATCATCGTTTGGGCATCTTTTGCTTACTTTTAAAAACTATTAAAAGGATTGAAGCTTCTTCACTCCTTAGAAAATTGAAACTGGACATTTTTTCACCTTGTTTAACAGCTACTGGTGTACTATGTTACTTTCTCTTACCACTTCTGTCTCTGATGGATGCTTTAAAGAGAAGTGCCATTGTTCCTAGCTGTACAAATTTCGTAGGCGTTATAATATGGGCACTATGATTCGTTTTCAAAATCTGTACTTTCAGATGTTTGTAGGAGTGATCTTACTTTCAGGACGTTTTCCTCCTGTTTCACAATGGAGTCCTCATCTCAGATCATACCTGTGCTGTCCAACAGTCCCGAACAAGGTTTATCTTTAGGGTAAAAGACGGTGCACAAACTACATGACATTTCACTCTCGGTTGAGATGCGGATGCAAGATTGGTCATTCCAAATTTCAAAGAGAACAAATTGGGATATGAGTGTGCTTAAAGGAGGACAGACAGATGTTTTCTACTCAATTCAGAGCCATTGCTGAATTCACAGCTCTAGTAATTTCACTGGGCCAGGGGCACAGTTGGAGTCTTTTTTGCCAGCTGTTCTTTTACCTTGACGTTACCACCACCAGGTACATGGTGGGCATTTTCCAGTGAACCAACTTTAGCCTGAGCTTTTTCTTTGAAATCCAGTTTCACACTCTCAATTTTCACACGCCCACCTCCTACAGAGGAAAAGGAAACACAGATTAAGAAATTGAAATTATGCAGGAGAAAGTGTGACCTGAAGCACAAGTGTACTCATATTACTTCTCTTTTAGCTGAGATCTAACAGTTTTGGAGAAGCACAGAATAATGTTCTGCATGGTCAGTAGAATATAAAACCTTCAACATATATTTAAACTGTAAGCAAGTGTTGCAGCCCTATTGGTTTTCATGGGATTTAAGCACATGCTTAAGTATTTCACTGACTTCAGCCTGTATTTCAATCTTATGCCAGAGCACCATCCTTTGGCATTATTTTTTTATCACCTCTCTAAACTAGGTAGGCTCATACCTTTATGTCTTTATGTCTTTATTGAAGTAGTTTAATGTATTTTTATTACTAAGAGTTTTATTACTTATTTTCTCTTCGACTGTAAAAGAGAACAATATTATCCATGATTTTGAGTTCAAATAACAATATTAGGTCCTTTGCTTTGTCCCACAATCTGGAAATTCCTAGATTACCTGGTTTGTGGTGGATATTCTTGAGTGAGCCACACTTGGAAGTCACATGACTCAAGTCAATCTTCTTGGTTACAATTTGTACCTGTCAAAAGTCCACACATTCACAGATTACAAGAATGAAGAGAATAAAATAAATAATAATAATAATATAAAAATAATAATAAAAAGCCAAGCCCTGCAGAGAAAGAGTGAGAGGCTTCTACAAACCACTGGAAAAGGAGAAATGGTTAGTAGAAAACAGACCATGCCACAAAGGAGGAAACTTCCCACCTAAGGAGATGACAGAGGTGGGTTAAGCTTTACTAATAGCAAAATGAAGAGGAGGATAAAGGAGATCAGCTTGTGGGTTCTTTCTGAAATGTTTCTGAGCCTCCTCCTTTCAGAGTGGGTGCTCCAAAGCCCTGCACACAGCAGGACCCATCCCATTTGCTTCTGTCTTGATTATGCATCCTGGCAACTAGGGTATTTTGGTGACTGTTTTTTTCTCTACCATCTGTTTTGTATTTTTCTGCATCTAAACATGGTATGCATTTCCTGTCAATCCACTATGGAGAGTCTGAGTAATCTACACATGTCCCTCCTGCAGCTGTACCTGAGCAGGATGAGGATCAGCCAGCTGGCTCAGCTCTCTCTGGAGAGCAGCAGGTCAGGTACTCTCCCTCCTGCTGCTGCTCCCAGCCCTGCTGCCAGCCACCAGTGCTGAGCTGAGCTTGGGAGCAGCCACAAGTGACACTCCCATTTTGCTTGCACTTCCAAACAGCTCCAAAATGCAGCCCACAGCCATGGGCACTGAGCTGGCAGGCCCCAAGAAGTCACAGCCCTGCAGGCCAGACAAGAGGTCCAGGGTAACTGCAATGCCACTGGCTTGCTCAGCACACCACCAGTGACGGCTGTGTTGAACCTGCCTGCATCAGACATGCCCACACCATCAGCTCTTCCTGTCTGAGGGGTGATCATTTTCATCAGGACATTCATGGCCACCTTAAGCTATTCCAATGTGCCCGATAAAACCAGCAGTGCCTGGTCAAACCCTGGGCCACCTGTTTCTTATACTGGAATAATGGTGTGACATCAGCACTCAGCATGCTGGCTGCTCAAACCCTCCTCTCTGAGCTTTCTTTGTCCTTCTGTTTTATTTTTCTTCTTCCCCTTTGCTGGATGCACATAACTGAAAGGTTAGCTGAGGAAGGACTGGTGCATAGAAAACGCCCAACGGGGAGGCTGGAGTCTCACTGTGAGCTGCAGTCTCTTTCTGGAAATGAAAGAAAGGCACTGAACCATTTTGGCTCACACTGCACTTTCACTTGGGGCATTTAGAGATAACCCTGCTCTTATAATTTCCTTTCCCTGTCCAGGTTCTGAAATAGTCTTGTGCTCTGTGGGGAAAGATCAGGAGGCCACTGATACATACACAGGGCTCACTCGACTACCAGACCAAACTCACATGTGAAACAGCAGCAAGAAGGAAAGTAGTGCTCAGAGGAAGGGGGACAGAGGGTTCTGGCTTTGTGAGGTGCATCACCACAGTGGAAGTCCCTGTTCACAGGGTGTCCATACTACTTACATTTCCTCCCCCTGCAGAATGTTTGATGTTATCTCTGGAACCACACCGAGACTGAATATCGCTAAAATCGATCTTCTTGTTTAAAATCCTAACCTAAAAGGAATTGGAGGTAACTTACTATATACCATACACACACTCAGTTGGGGGTGCAGGACAAGGAAACCAGGGTAATTTGCCTCCTACAGTGACTCCTTCTTCTGACACTTGTATTGAAATGTGAGAAAATAAACCCAGTCAATCTCTATGCTTAGGATGTTCACACAGCATCTGCAAATGTATTATGCTGCTCTTTTTCCTACTTCACAAAGTGGTGGTGATATACAAAGGGGAAAGTTCTATACTGGGAGATATGAGAGATGGCTTTTCCCTGAAAAACCTAAAGAACTCCATGCTTGCCTGCTCTAGGCCTAGTCTTTGGACAGCCTCTCCAAGGGTCTATTGAGTGATGTTCAGTATTTCTGCCGAACTGGCCACAAGAAGATAGGAACCCTCCTTCCCACAGCTCAGCACTCCAGCCTTTCATGCAGAAATCCCATATCCAGCCAGCATAGTCACAGGCTGAAATCCTGAGGTATTTCAACCTACCTTATGCCATACAGCTATAACAGCAGCCGAACACATAAAACAGACCTCAGAGTCCCATGAAAGGGGAGCAACAAAATTACTTAAACTGTAGTCAGAGTTCTCTACTGCTCTCTCTCCTTTTTGTCACGTACTACAGGGCAATAGGAGATAGGTTTAATCTGGAAACCTAGAGCTGCAATCCCTGCTTTTTGATTTCTGGTGGTGGCCAGAAATCTGGTGTGCCAGATTTGGGCACCGCTACTTCCTAGTGCTAGCAGCACTGTGCTTCTTCCCTATGCTCTTAGTCCCTTGCACACAACAGGATAAGGTTTTTGCTTTTCCCTTGATGATGCCAGCCTCCCTTACATATGCCAGGAGTGCAGATTTTTAATATGTTACCTTAGCTACAGATGCACTGCAGGCATAGGACAGTGCCTGGAGACAAACTCTGTCAAGGGCAGGCCGTGCTGTCCCGTGCTTGACCTCCATGGCAAAGCAGTTCCTCCACTTAGCAGAACCCAGGTGCCACCAATAATCATATATCCCAGGGAATGATGTGCAGCTGGATGGCAATTACTAGTGGGCAGGGACAACTGGCTAACATCATTTCAGACTGATTTCTGAGCAAGAGCAGGAGGTTGTGCTCACCAGTAATAGAGTTTTCAGGTGTTTCTATCCAAGGGTGCACCTGCCTTCTTTGCATCAGAGTGCCACCCATGCAGCATATTCTTCCTCTAGGTTAAATATGAAACCTTTAATCAAGTGTTACATTGGATTTTATTTTTATGTATTAATATAAAATAGGAATTTACACTCTTTCCTGTACAGAAAGCCACAAAATTTGGGTAACTATCTATGCATTTTGCTAAATGGCACTTACAGAGCCTTCACTGAAAGAGTACTTAGCACAGCCCTTTTGGCTGCTGTTGTAGGCAAACCTACAGTGACTAACCAATATTGAGATAAGACAGAAGGAAATGCAGCTTCTCATCAGTTCAGGAGCACAAAGCAGCATCAAAACAGCTGAAGCAGTCAGTGGGTGGAAGCTGAACCTGTAAAGCAGAACCTGTGAAGGTTCTGCTTCCTGGCTTCAGGTCCCCAAACTGCCCCGGGTTCCCTGATAAATCTGAGACAAATCACTCTCGTTGTGTCTCACCTCTCCAGACTAGGAAAAGACTATTTGCCCTCCTACAGAGGCATCAGGTTTTGCAGGTTTTGGCTCCTGCAGTGGGGGTAATAGCACATTTAGATAGTGAGTTCAATCCTCTGGTACTGAGCACCTGGAGTGCACCCTTAACTTAAACCCAGTAAACTCTCAGAAGAAATGTTCAGAGGGTCACTCTTTGCAGCTAATATGAAGAAGTTCTTCACAGCAAGCTGTTTCATGGATCCTTCTTACAACATATAACAACTAAATCAAACCATTAGAATGTTAAGATTCTTTTTAACATAAACTTTTTAGTTTAAAGCAAAACCCTTGCTTTAACCAATAAAGATCTGGTGTGACGGCATGCTCAGCAACAATGATGACAGCACCAGCAAGCCCCACACAACTGGCAGGTCACCTTCTGAAGGGCATCTTCAGTAGTCAGACTGATTTCTGTCTTTTCCCCCTCCCATCTGCTTGTCTGTCCAAGTAAACCAATGTATGCTGAAATGTGAAAGCAAATGCCTTTGGAATTTTATGCTTGTGCTTTCTCTCAATATAATGTTTGTTTAAAAATGTACCCCAGTACCATATAGGACACATGTCACATCAGTTACAGAAACACACATCAGATGTGTATTCAGATCTGGTTCTCAGAGAGCTTCCAGCCAGACACAACTGGGCAAAACACTTTCTGAGCACATCTCTCAGTGATGCATCAGCAGCATTTCCCAGCTATGGCCCACAGGGATTCATTTGCTCTGAAAATGCTGACTTACGGGTCATGGCAAGACCTCTGCACTGTTCTCTGGGAGCCTGAAGCTTAAAATGGAGCCAAAACAAGGTGAAAAGTTGAGAGAGTGCCTTTGATCAAGTGCCTAAAGGCTGATTTGCACTCAGAAGTATGACAGTTCATGAGTCTCATGGCCCATGGACCTGGCTGGCAGAGATATAAAGAACCAATCACCTCAATTATCCTCTCTGTCTCACGGGATCAGTGTGCCCCTTTGTGGCAGGGCCAGCGGGAGACCTGTGCATCATTTGTGTGCTGTGCTGAGGGCTGGAGAGAGCTGAGTGACATGCATGCATTCTGTTCGTCATCTGGCACAGAGAGGAGCTAGACTGATTCAGGTTTTCCCTGATGATCTGTTTCTCCCTTTCCTGGGATATATCTGTATCCCCTGCACATATTTAAATCATAACCACCCTCTAGAACTAAGTGTTCCACAAATGAATGGAACTTTCTTTCCTGTCGATTGGGGCTTAAACTGCTTAATTTATCCATCCTGTATACTTCAGCAAGCCCTATCCCTTCTAGCCAGCATTCTGTCCCAAGCTTTCTCTCAACTCTGCTAGACTGGGCAAACAGACTAATACACAGCCAGCCAACTGTTTGGTGTCCCTGATTGTGGAGAAGGGCTGAGTTCACTGCCTTTACCCCAATGATGGTCTTTCGCTGAGTCTCTATTCCATACTCTGTCAACAACCATCACTCCATGTGGAGGGACTGCCTATATTTCTGACCACTGCTTCCTTGCCAGCACTGGTTGAAATTGCCCAACAAGTTCCAAATGAGTTGAGAAAGGCTGAGATTGCCAGCCAGTCAGCGTAACTGCAGGAATCAGACTGTAATCAGGAGAGGGAGCTTACCAGAAAGGGACAGGAACCACTCAGGCTAAAGAGAAACTTTGGCTTGCAAACAAATAATGTAAACTGACTATGAATCATTTGAAGCTGGCATCTGGAGGGAAATCTTTAACTATCAGAGCAGGGAGGCTCTGGAACTGCCACGTGAGGGAGCACAGCTACAAGGAAATGGTAAACTTTTATGATGGCACTTGATGAAAGCAATTAGATGATGCAGCTGCCTGCAACAGAGGCAGCACAAACACCGTGACTCACCAGGAAGGTTCTCTGTGTTCGAAATGTGTATGTACATCTTGTGTGTGGGTGGAGGTGTGGTAGGGATGCACATATATGCACTTCAGTTGTGCTGAAAGTTAAATGAAAGATCAAGCCCGCTCTTGCTCTCATTCAGCAAAGGGAATATTGTGTCTGTGGCAAAATGAAAGTCTGTAGCAGAAACAGGACTGCTTTCTATTCACACTCTCTAGAAATGCCAACAAGATAATGTGACAGAGTCCTTTGTAACCCTTGCTCTGACCTGCCAGTATGAAGCACGTACCTTCTCTTCTGATGTGATACTGGTTTGCCCAGATATGCTGGAAAGGGCCTGGAAGTCAGTATTTGGATTAAGACAAAGCTGAAGTTCCTCAGCACTTGTCATAATTACGTGTAATTAAACCACAGTGGAAAATTAAAGCCTTATAGACAATGCAATGTTTATTCTACACTACCATATTGCCCATGAGAAAACTGGCTTCTGTCTGAAGCCCTGGAAGTCTGACAGGCCTCCCTCTCACTCTGTCTTCCTGTGACTCCTCAGCAATGGTCCAGAACTGAAGCCCAAGGCAGATTCCGTGCCAACATGCACACAGCATGGCCTCAGTGACTCCCACTGCTTCCAGAGAGTCCCCAGCAGGACTGGGAGAGTGCCCTCCAACATCCACCTATGCAGTCTGAATGCTGCCTGTGAGAGCTCTGGGCAAGGGGGAGCATTTATGCATGGCCTGCAAGGAAAACAAGTGTTGAAGGTATTTTTCTCAGAGTTGATTTAGATGAGGCATCTACTGCTCTGCACTCAGCAGAGTTAACCGGTTCCCTTCCTGCTCCTTCAGTGGCCTGACTGGCAATCAGAACAGCTGGGGGTTGTGGTCCCAGGGAAACATCTACACTAGAGCACAGGGAATAGTTTTGGGCTAAGCTTGCTGGCACAAGAAGAAGACAGGCTATGAGACACAATGCTTGTGAATCTTCCAGTCAGATATATGCTCCTGTATATAAGCAGAATATGAGCTAGATTTCAAAGACTCCATGTACAACAGGTTGCAGGTCCTCCTCTGCCAGTACTATACCACTGTGCCCGTGATGAGCAGAAATTTGTAGAAGCACTGGGAGGAAGGCAGAGAAATGCCTGAGAGATTTTAGTTCAGTTGTGTTTAGCAGTTTAGTTCACTGCTAAAGACAACATCAATGTCCAAAAGCTTCTTATGCAAAATAAATACTTATAATCCATTGCTGCCTAGAATAATTCAGTTCAGCTGCTTTTCACAAGAAGAGGAAAACCGCCTAAATTATCAACATCTAGGCAGAGAGTCCAAAACCAGCATACTTCTATGGCATACTACACTAGTATACATTGGAACAGATATCTGAATAGCAAAAATTGTGATGCTGATGAAATTATGGGCTCTGAATATTTTTTCCAAGGAGATGATGGCTTATGTTCTCCCTGCCTTGCAATTAGGGCCTCTGAGAAGCTCTTCCACAAACATTGCCTAAAGCATTTAAAATACTCTAGCTTGGCTCTACTTGCTGTTTGAACATGCTGCGGAGCTGTGACACTGGGAAAAGCTTCCAGACTCCTAATAGCTTATCAAAAAGGAAAGGTTCCTTCTATTTACCACAGCAGTTTGGTTCCCAAGAACTAGACATTATTTCAGTGCTTGATCTCCAGATTAACACAGGTATTTAAGTGAGACAAGAATTGGTCTTGCACAGGAAGTAAGGTTAAGGTTAAAAACTGAAGAGAATCAAGAGAGAGTGTTCAAAGTGCTTCCAAACTGATCTGCTGCCAAGGACAGATGATACTAGTCTTCATGCTCCTGGCAGAGGCTACAGGGAGAGGAAAGGGAGACAGAAGGTATTTATTTGGCCTGGTAAAGACCTTGAAGAGAAAGACTGTGCCTCAGATTTTCCACGCCTATAGACGGCTTGTGATGATGTTCAGCCTTTGCACTCCTGGAATAAGTGGATACACACACCAGCAAGGCTGCCAGTCCAGAAGCTACTGACATTCAAAATAAAAGGCTGTGCTGGACATAGGCAAAAAAAGGCAGCATTCTCACCCTGTTCTGAGTAAAGGATGAACAAGGTACAGTAATTTCTGACTTTTAAAAACATACTGAGAGGCAGACACTGAGCAGATAATATTATCATCAGCCAAGTCTTAAATCCTTGCATAGGACAAGAGCAGATGATTTACAAGCTTCTTTATACCTACCCACACATCATTGTACTGAAGTAATTAATAAGATGCCATGCTGAACCAGGCATGTTCCTACCAATAAGGGGAGGAAAGGCCTATGGACAAATACTGAGAGGGTCTGCATATTTATGCTAGAAGTACAAAGTGAAATGACCATTTTCCATGCCAAAGAGTTTACAGTCAACAGACAACAGCTGAATTTAACAGAGAGCTCAAGAAAGTGCAAGATCCCTGTCAGATGAACTGCAGCACGTTCTGCAATCACACTCCTCACTACAGCTGAGAGCTGATCAAAAGAATTCTAAAAAAGTACTGAAGATTCACGCCAAATTTAAAAAATCCTGGGAGTGCAATTAATTCACCTAAAACACAAAATCCTTGGTTTAGTACTCCCTTCAACAACAACAACAACAACCACCCAACAACCACCAAACTAACAAATTTTGCTAAAATTCAGAGTCCAATACTTAAATTTGAGACACAACAGTTCCTACTCATGGAAAGAGTACTATTAGCTTCAAATATCAAGTGTTGAGCATCAGGTATCAGTTCCAAATCAGTTTCTGTATCTTTGAAAAGAGATGAGTTTTGAGTCACTACATCTGGGATTTCTTTACTCCAGCATAATGAAGACAATTAGGTTGTTCAGTTCAAGTCATCTCTTCATGCAAGCTGGCTTTCCCAACATTCAGCAGATATGTCCCTTAGCATTTCTTTACTGTCCAAATCCAAATTTCCAATAGAAAACCTAAGGTTTCAATTTTTTTCTTTCCTGCCTTTCCTATCTAGCAAAACAAACTTTTTCTAACCTTTCCATGCAAAATAGAACACTATTATATGATGAAACAGCTCTGATTCAGATTACGTATTCCCTGAACATTTTTCCCAAAACAACCTTTCTCATTTTATTCCTCAAAATTTAGACTAGTTAGAGCTCAGCTGGAAACACCTCTTTTGCTGAGCTCACTGCTGGGATAACTCAGATTTTCACAGGAATTTACATCCTGGTAATTTCAATCTACTCTAGGAAAAAAAAAAGACAGCTTCTCCCCATACTTATTAATGAGAAAACAACAATGTGTGACACCATTACAGCTGGGATCTGTCTCTTCTAACATTAACCAGCTAAGAGTTGGAACTGGTTGCCTAAGGTGCTAACTGTAGTTGGTAGAAAGATACTGAATTGTGCAGAAAGTGGTACCTTCAGCCCTAGACTGAACGTCTGAGTGGCAGAAATCAGGGCACTGCTGCTCACTGCCTCCAAAACACAGAGACATAGGGCTACTGCAGTGGGTAGAAGCCCTGTTAGTGGCTAGAGCCCACGAGACTGCTTGGGGGGCCTCCTGACTGTGGGTTCACAGTTTGCCTCACAGGCAGGGTGCACATTGTACAGGTGGGTTAGGTACAGCAGTGATGTTCTGTCACCACCACAGAGCAAGTCCTAATTCCCTGCTCATTTCTAGCAACCAAACACCTTCAAAAAAGCCCTTCTGAAACTTGCTAGAGGCTGGAAGTGATTGCTTAATTTTTCTAAAATATGAGTCAGGAAGAACATCTAGCTTTTTATCCAGAATAATTCAAGGCTTAACTGTACAGACTGTACTCAGGCAAGCCTTCCTTTAAACAAGTGTTATTTCTGTCCAATCTGCAATTTTCAGCCAAAATTCTAAACTTCATAAACTTAAAAAATTACAGGTTTGAGCTCTGACAGAGTTTGAAGGTGTACCTGAAACTTCTAATTTCTCTTCACATTTGTAGATCTGCAATTAACAAGTGGTGAATTCATTTCTAATTTTCAGTGCAAAACAAATCCCTCCAAATGTCTTGCAAATCCCCAAACCTGGGAATGTACAGAGAAAGCAAAAGCAGACTGACAGAGATTAATTTATTTTACAGTTTTGAATTGTTGAGTTGACAAATGCACAAACCTATTCCAATGAGTGCAGCCAACAATGTGGAAACAATTGCCTCAACAAAGGTCTCTCAGCTACATCATGTAACAACAGCCATGCTCCATGTCAATCCACACCTCCCTGTACAGCTGCCTCATGTGCCTCTGGCTGGGGAAGGCACTGAGTTTGGCCCTAATGAGCTCATTTATGTTCATCACTGACCTTTGCAGTGTGGGAATCCAGGACACAGGAAATATTTCTTTGCCTATCCTGAGATGTTTTATTTCTCAGGAGAGCACAGCTTTTAGTCTTTCGCCATGGAAAAAGCTTCCAGGACTTTTTGAAAAGTTGAGTTTTTGTTAATGTATATAGTAGATGATATTGTCACAGATGATATTTATCACAGGGTGAAAAAATAGGTTTTGGGTTTTAATGTGGAAGGTAGGTGAAAGACAAGATGGAGGATTCTGGGTGTTAACTTAGTCATCTTCTTTCTTCTTCATCTACTCCATTTTCTGCAGTTTTGGTAGCCCAGTGATTAGACAAAGTCACAGTGCAGATGTTACAAGACTGAAGAATAATTAGGAATTGGTAGAAAAATAAAAACATACTGCATGTTAGGTACATTGTAAAACTTAATTGGATAAGGTATCTGTATAAGAACCCTTGAAATCATCCATTTTGTGTCTTGTTGGCACATGTCATTGCAGTATGCTGGGCCTGTTGTCATCTAAGACTCTGAATTGTGATAAAGAAATAATAAACAACTGAAGATCAAAGCCAGCGAGTCCCGCTTGTCTCATCCCTGGTTCCTGACCCTGGCACAGACTTTTCTCAGGGATTTCCGATAAGGTGTGGGAGGTAATTCCCACAAGCAGGAACATCCTCTTAACTTGGGCCTAAGTGGTTTTGATTCAACTGTGTTCTTACAAAGGACTGGAGAAAAAGCATATGACATGCTGGAAGAAGAATGGGATCCAGCAACAGCTCAGACGGCACTTTTTGTGAGCACCATTTTTTGCTCTCCACCATCTTTCTGGACACTCTTCAACAGCCATTGCACCAACAGTATATAACTTACAGACTTCCAGATTTTGGGCAGTCATGAGTGTTCATAAAGTGGTGCAAAGACATGACACAGCAGAAAGAAGAGGGATTATAAGATGTCCCCTCAAGGGGAACTTAACTGAGAACTTTTGACCTGCCTTTCTCCAGGAGGTGCTCAGCTCTGGTGCACCAACCAGACCTGTCTATGTCTGTAGTGACTGTACCCTGGCACACGGCCACTGAGGCAGGAGACATACCAGAAGCCCACTGATCTCTACAAACAGGATTGTAATCATGGTGATGGGGGTCTGGGGTGTGTGTTGGGCGGAATCTCTCCTGCCATCTTGATGCCTTTTCACTGGTCCTAAAATCATGAGCCAGACACAGTCAGGTGATAAAAGGGGTTAACATTTACAAGATCCTTAGGAGCACAATTCGCCAGGTGGAAAATGCCAAAGATGCACACACAACATAACATGTATACATTCTTAATAGGTTTTGCAATTAGCATATCTGACAAGAATCCCTAATTAGAGGCACAGTTGGTGAGGTAATCCCCCCAGTTCAACTCTTTTTGAATTCCTCCTCCTCTAGATAGGGACTAAACTCTGTTTATAAAAATGTGTCTCAAAAAGCTGGTCTCAACTTTGGTTCCCAGGAAGAACCAAGACAGGATAGGAGCCTTGGACCCCCAGCTTGGAACCTTTGGAATAGGTTTTGTCTTTCTGCTTATCGGGTAGGGTCAGGAAAAGTACTGGAGATTAGGCTGATTAGGCTACAAGTACAATAACAGGCTAAAGAGCTACAAATTTATGTGTAAAAGAACACAGAGAATATATAAAAGAAGGCAAGGCAAAAGAAAAATCAATTTGGCACCCATCCAAACTGATTTTGAAGCTAACAAAATATACCCATTCAAGCCTCCTCCTCTGCCCACCTCTGACATGTCTTCCCAGTGCCAGTCTATTTTATCCTAATGCACATGTCTATTCTCCTTGCAAGTCTTTCTGTGGTTTTTTGAAATCATCTGCTGGATAGTGGTGTCATCAATTTGTTCAAACTTCCTGACTCATTACTAATTGCACTTTGTTTTCTACAGTTTAGGGAAGATAGTGAAGTTCTTCCTTAATCTTCCTAAAAAACCTTCAAGGAACATTTCATTCTTCAGCATGGCTTAGATATTTCATTTTTCTATGTGTCATCTGACTTCTTACAAGGTGCCTGGCTGTCACTATAATTAGTGGTATTTTAAAGCTTATGCACGTAATTCTAGTCTGTGCAGCTCCATTCACTTTGATGAAACTCTGCTGCTTCACATCCACTGAAGTTCTTGCTTGTGGCTGAGATTTTAGGTATACATTTTAAGAGAAAATTAAGAGCAATCTAGGTTAGTTTTTCCTTGGTTGCTGACCCATGATGCATTATAAATACTCTGCCCTGCCAGGAATGAAAATACTCAATTAGTGCACTTCTGTACTCTGATATGGTACCAACCACATTCATAGACAGAATTTCAAAAGGAAAACCAAAAATCTGAACCAAAAAAAGCACAATAAAAAAAATCAGTCTTGGCATCTGAAAGAGATTTCCAACACCCTCTCCCAGCTTCCCATGCTTCCCCTGGGCTGTGTGAGAAATAACAGATGCAAATGGGTTACTTTTGAAAGCACAGCATTTCCTCCACAGCTGATGCAGTGTGAAAATCCATCTGAAGCCCAGCAGACATAGCCATGAGCAAGTGGCCTCTTAGCTTTGCCAGTAATGATACATTTCACCATGCTGTACCATGAAGAGAAAACCAGACAATCACCTACTGGCCGCATCACAGAGCAGAGAAGTCCTCATTTCTCCCCACTACAGAATAACAATTTAAACATGTTTCATGCCATCAATTCCGAGTAGGAGCTTAATGCAGTGTGAAGTTAGCTTGTTTCTTCCCCTAAAAGCATTCTCTTCACACACCACACTCACTCAATTCCCCTCAGGTGGAGTGATTTCTCCCCTTCTCTTTGTTTCTGTGGTTGGCAAGTCAGAGCTGAAGGAAAATTGATATGCTATCTGATGAACTTTTGATAAAATTCCAGGCTGAAGCACTGCACTTCTTGATTTATTTAGCATTCAAACATCCCCAAGAGCTTCTCCAGTTCTGCACCCTAGCCTCTGGCAGTTTCAGAATGCAGCTTTCTCTAGAACAGCTACAAGTCAAGAGAAGTCCTTGTGCCAGGTTCAAATATACCACTGGTAAAAGGATAGTCTGTCTCCAAATGACACTTCTGGGCTGCCTATCTGTATCCCTTTAGTGATCTGCATGTTATGTTTATGTACTTAACTTGCCCAGATATATGCTGGGTTTTTCTCTGCTTGTTTTTCCTGTGGCTATTGCTATCAGCACTTCCAGTTCAGGTTATAAAGAAGCTTTCTGTTTGTTTCATGGATCATCACTAAAAGCAAATAGCAGATAACAGCTCATTTCAGCCAGGGTAATACCGCTACCAGACATTAAAGAACTGAGCAGACACAAGGAAATGAAATTAGCTTTCATGTGTTGCTCTCACAGACCCTATAAAATACAACTGTAGAAACTGGAAAATAATTATCCTAAAACCTTTTGTCTAGACTGAGCAACTATGGCATAAAGGAGACATAAAGGAAAAACTTAGTGAGCTTCTCTTTGCCCAACCCGCAGCTCAGGGGCTACGTAGCACTGGAACTAAAAAATGCATTAGCTTCAGTGACATTTTGTTCATCCAGCAGATTTCCCCTGTAATGCCCATAGCAGTGAAATTCCGTCCTATGCCATGCTGTGCCATCCTTCACTGCTCAGCAAAGACTCTGAGCAGTTTTTTAGAGCTGCTAAGGAAATTTAGCTGTCTAGCCATGGTGTGTCTACAAAGAAATACAATTTGCTGTGGCGCCCTGGTTCTTGCGTAATTGTTACAGTCCAGAGAGAGTAACAGAGGAGGAGGACAGGGTACCATGGTGCTGGTTTGGGCACTGAGTCCAACAGATGGGCCTGCATGAAGAATGCTAATCCAGAAGCACAGTCTGAATTTGTGTTGCTGGAGCCCCTGCACACCACCACCATCTGCTACATGGTATGTGAAATGGAGTGGAGCTCCCATGCAAAATAATCACACCTGTCAAAATAAAGGCAGAAGTACTTTTGCTGAGGCATTATCCTCTTGACTTTATGTCCAAATCCTGGAAAATACTGAAGGTGTTCATTTACCATGAAAACAGGATCAACACCTTAGAGTACCTAACTGTTTAAAATATGAGCCTGTTCTTTTTCTCTGGAAGCCCTACAGCAGGCACAGGGCTGCAACGTGAAGTTTTGATCCAATTTAGTTCTTTCTAATACAGCATTATCCAAATTTCATTGTTCTGTAAGTTCCACTATCAATTCCAATACTAATACACACACATATAAGCATCTGATCTGGCAACATTGTGCAACCCAGATTTCTGGAATGTCTTGTTTTCAGGACAACCGAATGGGGAGCACGTTGTTCACCCTGATGTCCTGTCCCTGGAGGCAGCTGAGATATGAATCCTTCATAAAGCACTCTTATTGCTGTTGCTGTAACTCAGGAAGCAAAAGGGGGCTGAAGGCTCTGAGTGTTTTTTTGCTGTAGGGTTCTGTCTATAAGCAATATGAAATACACAGGTACTCCTTACAAAAAATACATCAACATAATTGTTTACATCCACAAGACTGAGTTGTCCATATTTTTAGGATAAATGTTGGTAAGCTGAATTCTTCTTCCTCCTTCTGCCTCTTTGTTGCTATATCATATAGAGTATCTATCAGGTTACTATTGCTTTTATAACTCCTGAAGCATTAACAGAATGGATGGCTTCCTACTGTAAGCTAGAACAATTCTTCCAAATGTAAAGAAAAACTAATTTCTTTGACATAATTTTGGCTTTTAATGGCATCTGTGTTATCATTTCTGCATTGCTCAAAAATGAGGGAAGACGATTCCAGCTCTGGGTTTGGCTCTGCTTGGCAGAGTATCAAGCAGAGACTCTGAAAAGGAAGGTATCAGCACCATACCTCAGTAAGAGTTATGGTACTTCCTATCTGACTTTCCCTTGGTCTCCAGAAACTTCTGCTTAGCAAGAAAGCCTCAATTTTTACTGCCCTTTCCAAAATTTGGTGAGTTCTGTCTGTAATAACAGGAGATTCAGGAAGGCCAAATGTAAGGTCAAAGTAATCCCAAGCACAAATACAGGCTGAGCAGAGCATGGATTGAGAGCAGCCCTGCCAAGAAGGACTTGGGGAGCTGGTGGATGAGAGCTGGA
The DNA here is from genome assembly GCA_013400175.1 of Phainopepla nitens. Taxonomy (NCBI): domain Eukaryota; kingdom Metazoa; phylum Chordata; class Aves; order Passeriformes; family Bombycillidae; genus Phainopepla; species Phainopepla nitens. The sequence goes on from VXBQ01002440.1 coordinate 635,840, forward strand.
CAAGAGCTGGCTGTGTACACTTATATCCCTCAAACCAGCCATGTCCTGGGCCACATCCAAAGAAGAATGATGGTTGAGAAGAGGATTGTGCCCCTCTGCTCTCGTTACACTCTCCTAGAGTACTGTGTCCCTCATATGGGAAGGACATGGACCCACTGGAACAAGTCCAGAAGAGGCCTGTGAAGATGCTCCGAGGGCTGGAGCACCTCTGATACAAAGACAGACTGAGAAAGTTGAGATTGTTCTGCCTGGAGTAGAGAAGGCTCTGGGGAGACCTTAGAGCCCCTTCCAGTGCCTAAAGGGGCTCCAAGAGAGCTGGACAGGGACTTTCGACAAGGGTCTGGAGTCACAGGACTAGAAGGAATGGCTTCAAATTGCCAGAGGGCAGGCTCGATAAGACATTGGGAAGAAATTCTTGATTGTAAGGGTGGTGAGGCGGTGGCACAGATTGCCCAGAGAAGTGGTTGATGCCTCATCCCTGGAAGTGTTCAAGGCCACGTGGGAGTGGGCTAGAATTCGATGATCTTTAGGGTCATCTCCAACCCAAAGTATTCTGAGATCCTTTGATTTTGCCACCCTACACACAGGTTCGGTCTTTAGCCGAAAGCAATCCTTATGAAAATGTGCTTCATTGCATAACTGCAAGGTATGAAGTTATCTCTTTTTTCAGCACTTAATCACATCAAGATGTCACTGAATTCTCACTCTTTCAGTGAGAACAGAAAATCCTGATCTGCCTTACGACACATTCTTATGTTTACACTTATATGCATCCTACAGTTTATACAGTTTAAGCCCTGCTCTTGCTTATTTGAACCCAGGAGCAAGAAAACCAGTGAAGTCTAGTATCGGCCCCCTTCCCCTGTCTTTACTGTGGGGTGCATTTACCAGGTTGGAGGCTGCAACCCTAATTAACTTCACCCAACACAATCCATGTCATATAAATGGCACAGGAGAAGGCAATGTGCTGTGTCATCCTGCTAACCTATACATGGACTGATTTTCAACTTGTTTGAATTAAACAATCTCTTGTTTATTTGTACTGATAAAGACTTAGTAAGCAGCAACTGCTGACATTCAGGCAGAAGTATATCTATGGCATGGAGTGCAAAGTCCTGTTTGAAATTTTTTAATGGATCTTGGTTAGGCACATGTGGTAAGATAGTTTCTGAAGATTATCCTCTTCTTTGCCATTTAACATCACTTAAACAAATAAGAGATTTGGAGAACAGAAGTAGCTTTACAAGGCAACTCAAAATGTCTCCTATCCCATGCCTATCACAAAGTTGCACACAAAAGAGTTAATAACATATAGATGAACATAAAGAGTGGAATCCTTACCTGCCCTCCTTTAGGCTGGTATTTGATATTATCTGTTGACCCAATTTTGGACCTGACATTCTTGAGGTCAGGTAGAGGCTGGTTAATAACTCGTAGCTGCTTTGGAGTGGCTGGAGATTTAGGAGGAGTGCGAATTATGGCAACTTTTTTCTCAGTAGGTACCAGTATTGCAGATTTGGGGGTCCCAGGAGTGTGGGGAGTTCTGGAGTAACTGGGTGTCCCTGGAGTGCCTGGGGTACGGGAAGCATAGCTTGGTGGTGTCCCTGGAGTGATGGCAGTGGAGCCAGGAGTAGTGGGGGTAGAAGTTCCACTTTTGCCCGTTCTGCTACGAATTGGCTCTGATCCTACATTGAAGGAAAAAAACCAAAAAACAACAGCTTTAGAGCCACAGAAGTACAGCTCTCCTTCCCTCTGTACTCCCAAAATTGCAACCCTATGTGCCAAGTGAGACACAGCTCTTAAGATGGCAGTGCTACTGGCAGAACAGCAGCTTGAATGAGTCTCTCTGTGTCCTGCTTTGCTCATCAACCTGCCAAGAATAACCTTCCCATGAGAGGTTCAGCTAATGCCCCCAGAGTGACTGAGCTCTCCATTCTGTAACACAGGAGTGCTTCCCACAATACCTCTGCTTCCTGCAAAGCTGGCTAAACAAGGCATATCATCACATTTATTTCCATTTTGGGGAAAGGATGAGAAGCATTCTTGGAATCCAACCTTTGGGATTTGATCCAACCAATTTCAGTGGATCTGGGCAATAAACTGGAAAGCAGTAAAAATTCTAATGATATTCCTAAAATGACAAGCTGTGAGTGCCTGGCTAGTGCTGTTTTTCATACCACTGCTGGTAGACTGCAGATGAATCCCAGGTGAGCATTCAACTGGTGCATAAGAGCTCTGTTGTGTGGATGGGTAGATGTCCTCACAATAAATTGCTATTTTTCATTAGTGCTGTGAAAGAAAGCCATTACCAGAGGCAACCTTGATACCAAGTCATATTCTACTTACATTTGTATGCTGGTAAAAAACCCCAACTATATCATTTTGTAGCCGCTCTATTCAGTGTTTATGGCATTGGCAGTCCTTTTCACTGGGCACAAGGATCAGTTTATCTGTGCTTTCTGCAGCCAGCTCTGCTTCTAACTCTCAAACAAGCAGAAGCTGAGATATCTCCAAGGTAAAATTTTGCTGAGAATACTTATGCAGAGAAAGATCAAAGTAACTCTAAAACCTGGGAACCTCAATGCTGAATGGGTGCATGTCTCTTTTCACTCTTCACGTGTTCAGAAATTATAAATCCAAAAGCATCAGTGGGACTAAACAAATTCTTATTTAAAACATTTGCTAATCATTCTGCTTATGCAATGGCCCAAACCCAATGCACTCCTGTCCCTGGGGCTCAAGAGACACTATTTGCTCTACATGATTCATTAGGCAGACTGAACATACTCCACTCATTTATGTCTTATTTCCCTGAACAGGTTTCTTTCTTTCCAAACCAACCCTAAAGCTTCTCACTATATCATCTGAGACAGAAAGGGAATTATTTTTTTCCCCATCTCCTTGCAGGTCTGGTATATTTATTTTTCATTCCTAAGCCCTTCACCACACTGCCAATGCATAATGGCCTCTCTCTCCTGGTCAGGAGAATGGGCTGGCTGCTGTGGCAGCTGGAGGTCACTCTGCTTTCAAAGGGTCTCTGCTTTACCTTTAGAGTATCACTTATGAATTTCAAAGAACTTCTTTTTTTGCAGAATTGAATCATCTACTTCCCTTAAGCTGTCTTAAAAAGGACTGAGATTGGTTTCTAAAGAGAAGACAGAGGAACTCCTATTGGAAAGCAGGAAGCCACATGTGGGTTCTAAGGCCTGGCTAAAAGTTGTGGGGCTATTAAGTAAATTTTTTTTGTCCTGTAATTCATTTTGGCTTGTGACTTGATAACTTTGGTCCTCATAAAAGGAACCTAAGCTGGTTCACTATCTTAACTGCCCCCAGTGAGTCAATCTGCTAGTTAACATCTCAGCAGAAATACTAAGCAGAGATTTTACCCTAGGAGTAGAGCATAGGGAGATAATTACTGAGGAACAGCAAATTAATGACTGTAACTATCAGGTTCACTTTTCCAAGATCTATCAGAATATTTCAGGTTGTCTGCTTCAGTTTAGACTCATTATTTCTTGCTGCTACTTGTAAATGCTGTGTGTTAAAATACCTCACCCAGCTCTGAGCTCCCTGCAAAGGCATTTTCTAATATCAGCAATTAGTCTGGGCGGCAGTCCTCACTCTGGGCACTGCAGGTGCATTCTGTGCTTGGTTTCAGGCACTTGGCATATGAACAAAACCAGTCTGTGGGCTCTAATTTCCAACAGCACGCCCCAGACCTACTCCTCTGTGTCAAAGGTAGGGACACATGATGCCACACAATGTGACAAATTCCACAAGGATGGAGATAAGCATAGAAGTAGGAGAGAGTTAATATGCCAAAAAAAAGACAACGTACGGGTAGTCCGTCGTACTGAAGAGGAAAGAGAAGTTGTGAGGGAGAGGGAGTTCTCCTCTCTGTCTCCTGACACACCTCGTCGAGGAGGGAGGATAGAGGAAGGTCTTGGCAGAGATGAGCGCTTCTCGGGGCTCCTGCTCACTCCATCCTAAGAGCAGCACAACAACAAAGGAAGGTTTAGTTTTCAAACTCACTCTTTGGGCTGTGATTTCCTGTATCTATACACAGAGGGGGAAGTCTAATCCTATGGGCCCAGTTTGCTCCTCACACAGGAGCCTGAGGGGATCAGTCACCCTCCATGCTCTGATTTAGCTCCCTGGTGCTTCTTTACTGCATCAAAACATCTTCTGATGACTATTCTGAGACATATAGGGATATTCTTGGATCTAAATATAGATGGATCCCACAGTTGGCTCTTAAGGAAAAAGGTGGGGTTTTTAAGTGCAAGTTGAAAGAAGAACTCTCTAGAGCTCAAGTGTGAAATTCCTCTGTGAATTTACCTGCAAAGTAACTGCACTACTGGTGTCCAGAATACACCATACACTAGATTGGCAGATGTTGTGTGATTTTTCCATATTCAAGCACTAACTTGTAAATTTCTTATGGAGACAATTTTTTTTTAATTCCTTCTATAATAAAATGTTTACTTTTTGAAATCAGTGCATACCTTCTCTTCACCAGGGTAAAATAAACCCTTCTTTACCAATAAGGCAATGGACATGTATGTCAGAATATTTTTGAGCTTATGGGATTGTGCAGCCAAAGACAGACCAGCATAAGCAGACATTCTTCCTATAGACAAATGATGATGGTCCCAACCAGTAAAAGACACACCAAGCATGGCATTAAACAAAAATTGTAAGTCAATGGCAAAACCAATTATTAAATGGGGACAGTTAACTCATCACAATGTAGATTTGAAATACAAGTGAAATGTAAACACAGAGAAGCTGGAATGGATTGCCAAACATCTTTTTAAATTTACACTGCAACTTCTTCACAAAGTCCTATGTATTGACTAAATCTGATTCCTTGAGCATTCGGATTCTGCCCTATTCTACCACCTACTGCCAGTAATTAGAATTGTGCCCTTGATTCCTTCCTAAGCTGGAGACTAAATTTGATTTTGAAGAATATTAGCAGGTCAAAAACTACATTTTTTTAAACTTGGATGGCAAATTAGTCCTGCTATTCTTTACCACCTACCCACTTGCAAATGGCTGTAACTTCTTGGCAGCTAATGAAGCAGCATCTGTATGATAACAGAAAGAAGGTATGTCTTTCTAGTTATAACTTATTTCACTTACATTTCTTCTGGAGTATCTCCGTTTTTATCCATTTTGTAGCAGAGATCTTGTAGCCTGCTAATCAGTTTTCCTGCCACTGGATGTAAGTAATCCCACAGGAGCTTCACAGAGAATTACTCAAATTCAGTGGGCAGATAATGTGTTTCATGGAGTTCACCTGTGCGTCTGTAACTCTCTTTACCAACTCTGCTACCTTACCTTAGCATCTGATTTTGAGTCTCTTGGGCCTGCAGAGGAGGACCGAACAAAATAACTGTCTGTATCGAGAAATGTGGCCCTTTTAGTGGTTAATGAGCAAGCTGAGCTGGGTCTTGGAGGAAGCAATGACTTTGCTCTATACTTTGAGGCAGGAATCTTTGACAAAGAGGCAGTCTAGTCATGAGAAAACAAACAAAACACAACATGAAGCTGGACAAAAGGAAAATACATGCAACATGGACCAAAAAAACATGACAAGCTATGAATCAATACTTTTTCTGTGTCTGGTAATGGTCTGTGCAGATCTGACAATAATGGAAGTTTCAGTTTTGTGTTGTTTGACTAAAACCACCTAGGTCTGGACCGACTAGGAATCTGCCTTTTTCTGCAGATGCTATTTTGGTCCCGTGTTATTAGAAGAAAAAACTGATGCCAGGTGTGTCATTTAAGTGGTACAAATGCTGGTTGTCTACATTAGAAACCAAGTGCAATGATACAGGAGCACCAAGAGACCCCAGCCTTTTAAGCAGAAATATATCCCTCCAGGCTAAAATCCAGAATAAAACAGTGGGAATCTTAGAAGCAAAGTTACACCAGTATTCCCACAGCAGCAGGAGGACAATACAGTATTCCTTCTTTTGCCAATGTGTACAGACAAAATCCCTAACACAACCCAGACACTCTGTGCATTCGGTGTCACTCCATAGAAATTCATAAATTTATTTTGGCAGTATGGAGTCCTGGGATGAGGGAAGCCATGTATGGTTGAAAGGCTGACCCAATATGTTACTGTGAACAAATACTTGTTTGATACAAAATAATGACAATATCCCATTGAAAGAACAATTAAACACCAACAGGACAGACTGAAAATCTTTATTATACTTAGGAGTACCTTACTGCTTTACAAAAAGGAATCTCCTTGAAACAGAATAGGGCTAATTGCTTAAGAAACACTTTTTTTCCTTCCACATTTATAACTGATATTACAAAGAGCAATTGTGAAGGTGTTACCTTGGTAGCCCTGATCCTCTCTGTAGTCACACTAGCATGAAATTACACATAGGAACAATTCCAATGGGCCTGGTAATCTGGGATTTTTAGCATTGAACTTGGCATTTGATCTCTGTCAATCCCCTAGACTTTCCCAATGTTCAGAAAAGGTACATGAGTTGCTTTTAAGTTGTCTTGTTAGAAAATGAAAAAAAGAATGGGTTGTCCAGCTCTGACAGGTCTCTGGCTTAGGCTATATACTGAGGCTATGGAAAACTGAGGCTGGTGTGCTCCATGTCATCCCTGACATCACCCACATGATTAAGAATTGCAGAACTATGTAACAAGCAATTTCAGTCCTACAATACAGCTGAGAGGAGTTCTGTTGGATGTCATCCTCCAGACCAAGTAGCAAGACCAGAAATTAGGATGGAAGTCCTTTACTAGTAAAAACATATTCCCATAATGATTTTGCAATGTATTTATGCTCTTTCTTTTTTTAATACTTATTTTACTGTCTCAGAGCAAACAGAAGAAAACCAGCGAATAATTATTTTACACAGAAACTATAGAATATATGTTTCTATCAAATCAAAGGCTTTTCCAAACTTTGACTGTTTTGTCATAGTTCAATTTATGGGTCTCATCCATTTGTGAAAATGTGGACCCTGTTTAGAAATCCATGAAGGTATTTATTGCTGCTGAAACTCTGTGGAAGAAGGGTATCTATATTGGGGGACCCCAAGAAGCAGATATTCTGCAAGCATCTTGCACCTGGCTTTCTGAACTAGAGACAGAACTAAGCACACGTTGTTTGAGGCCCGAATCTGCATTCTGTGGTTTTCACCATTTTCAACTTGCATGCAAGAAATTACCTCTATGAGACTGAAAAACTCTTACAGATTAAGGTTCCAGTCACAGTGCAAGGACCTTTCACTCATATTGCCCAGTGTCCTCTGTGAATACATGAATCTAATGTGGATGCTAAAGATGGACAACACTGAGATCTGTCAATGGAACAGATGGGGAAAAGGCATGACCTTGAGATGCTGCACAGCTCTGGTTATCACAGCCTAGAGTCCCCCCATGTTATTTAGGTAACAAAGCACTTTTTAGCATCAGTAATAGCAGCAGAATCTGCCCAAAGCTGGTTAGGCAAGAAAAGAAACCATGCCTCAATCCCTGCGGGTCTCTGTTAGCAATACATTACCTGTGACCTGTTTTAATTTATGCTGCTGGAAGGTCCAGAGGACAAAGATCTATGTAACTCTCGCTGAAACTCAGGGATTGCTGAAGTGGGGATGCAGAACCCTCATTTTATTTCAAGGTGTTCCTAACACATGGCACAGGTTTTCATCACCTCATTGTGAACTGCAGGTACACAGCTGCTTCCAGCAGATGGAACTGTTTAGCTTTTCCTGAACTTGTCATGTGTAAACTGCAGTCTGAACATGAATAACGAAACTGGCCAGGCTGAATGATCTAGCATTACCAGTGGAGAGGAAAAGGCTGCACTTGAAGGACAAAAGAGCTGAAAACATGAAGAAGCAAACCAACAAAAATAGGAAGAGATCTTTATAAAAGCAGAGGCAAAGGCAAGGCACAGAAGAAAAAATGTTCAAGGGGTGTGTGAGTGTGGCAATCAGAGAGGCAAGGCAACAGGGAGAAAAAGTCAGCAGGGGACAGCTTTCTGATTTGTGCTATAACGTAAGGGGTTGGAATAGGAAAGGTATACAGAAAGATAATGTCACAGAATGGTTTTGTAGTGCTTGTACTAGAGCACTCCATAAACACTGAAAATGGGCAAGTATTGGCTTCTCTTGTGCAAGTGTTGATGGTCTGTCAAGAAAAGACAGTAATAAAACATGCTCAGACTCAGCCCAGAAACCTGCCCAGATCTTACTCACTGGACTTGCAAAGAAGCTCCAGTACTTTCCCAATTAAGAGCTGGAATGGGTCAGACCTGAAAAACCATGGTTCCTCCAAAGCCTCCAGTTGGTTATACTGCTCTCAGCACTACCAGTTTCTTACAATTCATAAACAATGTGTGGTCCTTCATGTGACATAGGTTTTTACTCCCCAAAGAATTGAGTCTGGTTTAACAAATGAAAGAAATCACCCATGGAATATACTAGGAAATCTATTCAGAAATTTTGAGAAATTCTAAAGAAATTCTTAATTGTTAATGATGGGAGATGGTCCTGCTCAGGGCCAGGAGTTGGACTCTATGATCCTGATGGGTCCCTTCCAACTCAACACATTCTATGATTCTGTGATAACAATAACAAAGCATCATGCTGCAGATGTGAATTAGCATGTGTCACTGCCATGGAAAAAATAATTGCATAGGGGAGAGCGAATGGAGGTTGGTTTCCAGGGGATTTTGGAGAGATGAGATAGAAATGCTGCAGGGCCAGCAAGAAGCAAGGGAGTCTTTCCTTAAGAGAGCCAGACACAAGAAGCAGAAAAGGCTGTAGAGCAGCTGAAGGCAAGGCAAGGCAATACAAGGTTGCAATCTGACAGATAATTACACAGACAGCAGCCCAGGAAGTGGCCATATGGAAAGTACTGAATCACATGTAAATTCTACTGGCCAGTAACTTGTACACAGGCAGAACCCTGGGCTATGGAATGGTGCACCAGGAGGTATCCAGCAGTCCTGGGAGAGGGCTTCTGCCTACACAGCAGTCCAGCAATGTGGCAATGCGAGCTGGGTGCTGCACCAAGGGCCAGGATATGCAGCTTATCCTACAGAATGGCCTGGCTCAAAATGCTGACCAGGCTTCAAGTCCTGCACTTTGAAGCCTGTGCACCCTCTACGGATCTACAAACTGTCACCATCTACCACTTGAGACTAGACTTCAAAGGTTATTCAGGAAAGGTAGTTTTAATTATCCTTTTAAATGAATAATGAATATGGTGAACAAATTTTAAATGCAACAAACACTTACTGAATTAACACAAAAAGATGCGAAATAAGGGCAAAAGGAGATTATAAAGATGAACAATAAGATTATTTTACTCACTGAGAGTTTTTCCTTTGCTTGTTTAAATACAGCAGGAGCCTGGTTTGTTTCACCACCTGCTGCTGAGAAATTCAAAGAAAGACTTAATAGTTAAAGACAGTAATAATAAGCATTTCCATTTAGTACACTTGTTAGACCAATTAAATGCCTTGAAACTACTGTACAAAGCAAGTACTTTGTGAATTACTACCCTCAGTGAACTGTACGCATTTACTTGCCTTAAAAATTTTCTGTATTCACCTTACTTGAGGTAAAATGGTATTCTATGTGTTTTGAACAAAACAAAATTTTGTATTCATGTTCCTAAAAGTCTATAAATTAAAAAAAAAAAAGGTTCCAGAAATAGCTGACAAATGTAAGAGTTTCTGATCAATCCCCAGACAGCTTAGCATGCTGATTTTCAGGACTGTCCTCTAAAAATCAGGCTCCTTTAAATCATCCACAAATTAAAATTTTAAGAGAGGCCTCTATAGTCACCACTTTCAAAGTATTAGCCAACATTCATAATGGAAAGAGAGAGATTCACTGTTGAATTATCATCCTAGTTGTGTCAACAAGGTCAGTGTCTCACAGTCAACTAAGCTCTCAAGAACTTAGAAATTTAAGGTTTTTCTGGGACATGAAGAATGTTAATTCTGTATTTCATTTATATGATACAACATAGTTTGAGATAAGATCTTTCTCTTGGACTTTGAATCCATCCACACTGTTTTTTGAATGGAGCAGCTTTTTGGAAAGCAGGTTATTAGCTTCACCCTAACGCTGTTGCTTAGGAAGTGATGTACCATTTAACAACTAGACAGGAAATCTTATGGCACCTGTGCCAGGATGACCTTGGTAAAAGCAGAAGTGGACAGCAATCACAAATGACAACCTTCTGCTATAAACCAAACTGTTTTCCAGTTCTAAAGCCAATCCTAATCCATCATACAGGAAAGGTCAGGTTAATGTTTCCCTTTCCTAATGCAGCTCCTAGGCATGGTGAAGTTATCCCTGGATTTCTGTCACACTACCCGCTCTAGTCCAAGGTGTAGGAGAGAGAACTGGTGAGGAGGAAAAGAACATGTAACTGCATGCTTCAGTTCTTCTGAATTTTGAAGAGAGGTAAGTATAGCAGAGCCTTCCCTTGTCACACTTTACCACAGCTATTACTGCTGGTTTGGGTCTGGTTTCCATCTCTTCTACATAAACACTAACAGCTTCTTTCCTCCTTCCCTTGGTATTCAACCCTAACCAGTCACCACTGTGAGGTGGAAAAAAAGCCGTGTCAAGTTGCGTGCCACAAATTCTCAATCTGAACACAAGATTTCTACAGGCCCTGCTGTTGGCTTAAATACATAACAAACATGTTTCAGCTCAGGGAGCCACCCTAGAATTGAAAACAAGAAACAGAAGCATATCACGGCCAGGTCACTGTCCTGGCCTTGCCTCCAAAAACGCTCCTCTGATAACACAACTGCAGTAGCATCTTACAGCCACCAACAAAACACAGTCCACACTGGGGGTTTCACTCATGGAGCTACACTAGTCAAGGCAAAGATTTCCCAACTCTGTCAGGATTGACCATGGAATTTCTTTTTCAAATGGCAAGGACAAGTCTCTCAAAAAATAGTCTCTGCCTCATGGATATGGTGCTGTAAGTTACTGGTATTTGCCAGTGCTTACCAGTGATGTGGGAATTTTCTTTCAGGTATTGAGGGGCATTAGGGGAAGGATGTACTTTTCTGGGCCATTGCGCAAAACACAAAAGCAAATATTAACTTCTTTTGATGGATATCTGTATCTTATGACTGGACATGTTTCATTTTGAAGTCATGGTAAATGCAGTGGGGAGATTTTAATTGACTGCAACACACTCAAAGCTCTGCAGACAACAGTGCCAAGAACTTTTGGGGGGCTTCATTACCCCGGCATCACTAACGCTGACAAGATCACTCCAAACAGGATGCACTGACAGTCAAAACTGGCTTCAAGAAATGGTGCTGTATTTCACATAAAAAGAAAATGGGAGAGAGACAATGTCCCTGTAGATTCCAGATCCAGGAGAGACCTGGATGACACATTCAAGTTCAGGGATATGTAAGATAATGTATGACCACCTGCACTCTTAGAATATCACATAGCATTGCAGTTTTCTTATGATCTCCCCCTATGTCTCATCAGCTAGTATAAAAATGGGAGGTAGAAGAAAATAAGGCATACTGTAATTTTTCCAGCAACAATGAGTGTGCTGAAACATGATAAGAAATATTTTTGATCACTTTCTGGCATGGTTGCAGCTCCTCTGCTTTAGAGCTCAAAGTTCAAGTCACATTTCTGAAAGTTTTATGATCAATCTGGGTCCATCAATTTGGTTGCTCTCCACCTCAGGACTTAAATAAGGGAGGACTTAAGTAAGGAAGGTAGTTTTTGTATTATATTTCTCACTTTGACTAATACATCTGCTTCACTGTGTATTGCAGTGAGAGAGAAAAATCTCTGAGATTGGCCAAGGTAGCATATGTTTCAGGCACAAGGCAGATTTCCTTATCCAAGTCCATTGGTATGATTCAATTCTCTGGGATCCCACAGGTCAGAACAGTTCAGAGGTAGTGGGAGAGTACCTGAGGGCATGACAGCACTGTCACACAGTGCTGTAGAGGTGCAGATGAAGTTGAAAACCCTACAAAGCCAGTGCCTTCCCTCCACCCATGTCCACAGCTTATTGAAGCCTGTGGGGCTTTTGAAAGAACATGTGAATTATGGGTTGTAACTTCTGAGCCATCAAGCTGTGCTTCAGCAATCAGCAAGAGATAGAAGGAGAAATGTTTTAACTCTTTTTTAAAATTCCTCCCTCTTGGGTAGTTCTGGTTCAGAGAGCAAGTTAGGACAGCCCAGAGACAGCAAACTGAGGAGGAGCCATCAGTGGAACACAGAAGGGACTGAAGCAGCCTTTTCTTTCCTGGTTCCATTTCTCCTGGGAGGGGAAGTAAAAGGATGAGATTCTGTTACAGGAGCAAGGTGATGGGATGGTTAGTTCTGGTGTCCTGATGGAACACAGCCAGGATATAACCTGCACTTCATACAGCAGGGGCATGACACCAAACCTGCTCTGCTGCAAGCATCCTCTTACTGCATCTGCACTGGTCAGACCTCCCTGCTGGGGCTGCTCTGCATTTACAGCAGGAATGACTGGTGCAAAACTGCAGGGGAATGACTGCCTTGGGACACTTGCAGTATTGCTTTGCTTAACATTATGATGGGTAATGAATCTTCCTGTTAATTTCTAAGCTGTGAGAAGATGCCTATGCATTTCTGCATTGCTGTGCATGGTTGCTCTCTTAGTAGTCCTAGTTCCAAACAACCACACTACAGCATGTGGCTATGTTACATGACAGAAAACCTGGCCTCTTTTAGCAATTTTTTTTTTAAGATCACAATGAAAGTCAAGATGTTCATCCTTCCACTTTGAACTCACAGGAACCATGAATAATATGTGAAAATGCTGGAAGAGTTATTTTGGTCCTCTAAATAATGATACACCTATGAAGTCGTAACAGGAATCATTTCTTTCTTCCTTTCATCTTCCTCTACCAAATATTAAGATTTTTGCTTGGAATAAATTTCGCAGTGTGAGCCCAGATTTCTTCTCTCTCAGCTCCATGCTGCATGTGGCTGGATTCTCCCTGTGGATTTTGACTGTACAGCATAAACATCAGTGACAGATTGGGAATTGTCAATGCAGATAACATCAATAAACAAAATATAAGTCTGGAACACTTCTTATTATGCATGAGAGTAAAAAAGCAGAATAATGGAAATGCATACCATGGTTTAAGTTGCCAACATTTTCCCACCAGAAAAAAAATAAAGCATAATTGAAAAGAAAATTAAAAAAAATAAAAAAAAAAAGATGAGTAGAGATTCCCAGAACACCACACTCTAAGCACGATGCCAAGTTACAACCACAGCACTTGGAGGCCCAAGCAATGGCAAGCATACATGATCATGGCCTCCATCAAACAAACAAAACAAATACCAGGAAAGAAAGAATAAAAGAAAAATGGTACGGAACACTAAAAAAGCAATACTATTCGTGAAGATTGATACTCTTGGAGAAAAAAAAAAATAATAGAGAAGCTGCTAGAGCTATGAGATTTACAAAAGAAAATGTCTATGTTTGCCAGCCACATTGCATAACTGAACAGAACGCAGTCACCTGTCTGCTTCCGTTTAACACAGGAGAGATGAGTTGGTCTAGTATATTTGATAGCAGGTTTTAAAATTATTTTCCTGGAGGGAGAGTGGGCCTGAACTTCAGTTTTTTTAGCAAGTTCAGCTTTCTTATACACTGCTATGGACAAAAAGAACACAAAAACAGAGAATCAGAAAAAAAACCAGCAAACCATTTCATACGATCAATACGTCAAGTGTCAGGCCCGGTGCCCCACAAATTCCAACCCAACGCATTGCTTCTTCTCTCAGGGGAACAAATCCCATGCTGGAAGAGGGGGAGCACTGGTGCATTGGCTCAGATGCATCACCCAGTGATCAGTGGGGATGTCTATAATGAAACAGGACCAGTGGAGCAGTGAGTTTTGGACATGGATTCTCACATAATTGTACAGTATCTCATTAAAAAACACGACTGTTAATAATGTCATGATGCATGTAATCTATTAACCAGACAGTACTGTAAATTAGTAAGAAAATAAAAAAAAATTGTAATAGGAGTGTGAAATGAACCTTTTTTCCTTCTCACTTCATCTCTGGAGAGTGTGCTAGGTTCCTTTTTAGCTATTTTCCTTTCAGGAGTAGAAATCCTGCCTCTCCCAGTTTTAAAAGGTTTCTCTTTTTTATGCTTATCGAGAGATGATCTTCGCAATTCTCTCTCTGCTTTCTCCTCTTTAGGAATAGTCTCTAACTGTTCAGTCATGATGCTCCTATCATCATCTGTAGGATCAGAGCAAATTACAACAACAAACAAAAGATTAGTAACAAATGTTAACAATACTTCAGAGGAGCAGGGAAAAAATAGTTGAAGACAGAGAAGACGATTAATTTAAAAAAGCAAACTATTTTTACCATTTTTCTGAAACATGCTGAGATTACTTTTATAACTGTAATAATTTTGCTTTTCAACCATTATGATTTGGAAGCAAAAATATTCAACAGACAAAACAGAAAGGATAATGCACACCTTGAGTATCTGCCCAGAGACTGTCTGTGTCCATGACGGAGTCATCGATTGTTGTTTCATCTTTGTAATCATCACACGTCTCTGTTTTGTAGTTAGTGAGTAGGATTTCTTCTCTCTCAGGTGAAGCAGGCGCCTCTCGGGAGCCTTCCTTGGGCTCAACTTCCACTTCTTCAACATCTAGCTCCTCTTCAGCCTGGGAGTCTCCTGTTTCAATGTCTTCCTGCTGAGTAGCAGCAAAGCGCACGCTGTGAGAGGCAGATTCACCCTCATCAACTGTTGTCTGCACCACTGTGATAAAGTCATCCTCCACTGTCACCACTGATTCAATAATGCCCTTCAGTTCAGGCAGTGCTTCTGGGCTACCTTTAGCTCCCATTTCTTCTGCAGCAGGCTTGCCAAAGTCTGGGGGCATTTCTGATACAAGATGCTGTTTATCCTCTTCTTTTGCTTCTTGCCCTGCTTCTACCTCCTCTTCCTCATATTCTTCCCCTTTCGAGCCCCCAGCTGCCAGTTCACACGGCAGCAGCTTTTGGGTTTCCATAGGTTTCACAGCTCTGTCAAGAGTCTCTTCAGCTCCTTCTGTAAGTTGTGGTATGCTCTCCATCTGAATCTCAGCAGGCTCCTCCCGGAGAGGCTCAGTTTTTGGAAAGAGAAGCTCCACAGAAGTCTCCTGAGCTGGTAACTGTGTAGACATATCTTCCCCAGGCATGGGAGGTTTTGGATGTTCTGCTTTGATATCGTCTGGTTTCACAGATTCTCCATTCAAATTTTCTTGGGCTTGATCATGCTCTCCACTAGATTCGTAAGATTCCTCCTTATCAACTGCCTCTTGATGTACCAGATCTGGCTTAGTTACTTTTTCCTTAATTTCTGTTTCCGACAGTTTGGTGCTGTCCTTCACATAACCAGGCTCGGTCTTGGAAAGTACATCTGCATCCTTTGCTTCTCTGGAGAAGATGGTCTCCTCTTTCTGCTGAGTGTCTTTGAGTTCAGGCTCTGCTCTTTCAAGAGAGGCTTTGTCCTTCCCTAAGGGAAGAGAAACAACCTCACTGATCTTACTGTCTAACTTACTCTGATATTCTTGGTCAGCTCTCCTTGCAGCCATCTCCATATCGTGCTTAATAGCATTGTAATCTGGTTTAACTGGAGCTTCTATCTCAGTTATTTCAGGAACAACACTAAGAGTCTTCTCCTGCTCCATCAACAAACAAACAGAATCCTTTTCTATTGCTATCGCTGAGGCAGAAATTGTGTCATACATTGTATCAGCAGGTAAATGAACTTTACTAGCCACACTTTCTTCTTTCCTTTCTAACATTGCCTCAGCTCTTGTCTTCTCTGGTTCTGCTCCTTTAATGGGACAGACCTCTTTGGAGTCAACTTGATCTTCACTTTTTTCTAGCACAGTATCCAGTTTCTCTTTTTTCTCCTCCTCAAAGGCCCTCACCAGAATAGACTCACCATGCTGACCTAAGTCTTTTTCACTGAGGAAGTCTTCTTTTGATTTTTCAGCAGCTGCCAGCTTCACTTCTATCAAAGACAAGTCAGGAGCAAGGCCACGTCTCATTTTTTCATCTGTGCCTTCGTAGAAGGGACAGGTTTCACTCGTTAAATTCTCACTGTCCTGAACTGGAGAAGGGAGTGGTACTGTGTACTTATTGAAAACACAGTAGCCCAAGTCTTCCAGCTGACTTTCAGCTTTTAGAATTATGTGGTTTTCATTTGTCACAGGTGGCAGGGCTGTGCTGCTGTCTTCCACAACAGTGTCAGAAGGAACTGACTTCTTCTGTGCCACCTCAGCATCTGCACTCACAGAGGCTAATCTAGATCTTGTCCCTGCCAAGTCTAACATTTCAGGCAGGTCAGGAGCCAGGACAGCCCCGTTTCTGTAGTAATCTTTGGCCTGGAAAGATGGTTCAGCCAAGGTCTCAGGCTGGACTTTTTCTTGTACTGTTACTTTTTCTTCTTCTATGTGCTCATCTTCCTCTCTACTTTCAATGGGGAAGCAGGGGGCCTTCTCCACTGCTGGTGTGGTTGCTGGCAAGTAGTCATCACCTTCATCCATACTTCCACTAGTGTTAGTTAGAATATCTGAAGCGAGGGGAGAAAGATCATGTGCACGACCAAAACTAAATCCCAGGGCTATTGAATCCAGACAGGACATGGGCAAGTTAATAGACATACTTCTCTGTTCAATTGCAGATCTCCCCCCAAGTCCCAAGCTCCTGCTCAGAGTTAGGTCATCTTTGTTTTTACTATGAAGTTCTCTCTTATCCCCATAGACATTGGGGTCAATAGTGAACATTCTTTCTGTTGGAGAACTGGGTTCTTCAGATGTGTCTGGTGTATAGCTCTGAGCCAGGGTACTGTACCCCATTTCACGAGCATGCACGTTCTGCTGCTGCTTCAATTCTGTATGTAATTCTTCCTCTTCCTCCTCCTCTTCATCTTCAGGTATTAGACGACCTCTCTGATAAGGCTCATATTTACTCTCTTTAGTGTCACTTAGCTCATAGTAATCACTGCTTTGTTTCAGATCGTCTGCTTTGAAGGCCTCCTCTTTCAGAGCAGAGGTTTCAAAATACTTCGACATTCCTGACTGATCCTCCTCTTCTTTCATTTGATGAGGAGCTGAAACACTTGACTTATCTTCTGCAGTACCTTTTTTAAACCCATCTTTCTCTTGAGAAGCTTCAAGAGTAGGAGTCTTCTCAGTGGTTAAACCTGGTGCCTCATGGGCTTTCTCTGTTACTCTGGATAACTGAGCAGTATCAGGGTGCTCTATTGTTTTCTCAAGGGTCAGTTCATGGCTTAACTTAGCTGGGGGTACCTGTGTGCTTTGCTGCACCTCCTTTTTCACATCTGCTGCTGCTGAGAGCCCACTTTGGTCCATTTCTTTTTCTGCTTTGAGAATATCAGGTGAATTTTTAGCTTCACCATCCTTTTGCAAGTCTGTTTTGTCCAGGGAAAGCGTCTTAACTTCTGATTTTGTGGTAATTTTACCATCATCTAATAGTCGAGCCTCCCCTTTATCAAAGAAGTTATACCTTTCTTCCTCATCGCTCTCATCCTTAGTCATGTCCTTTTCCTCTCCCCATGGAGGGATTTTTGGGGTGCTTGGAGTTTTCAATCCATCTACACTTACAGCTGAGACTTCTGGTAGAGAAAATGTCCTGTCTCTGTGGATCTGTTGATCTTTACTGAGCTCTTTGGCAAACAGTTGGTCAGTAGGTTCCTGATGAGTTTTGAAACCGTCTTTGAGTGAAAGCTCCTGGGGGAGAGCAGGAGATGGGCCTGAAGGAAGTTCAGTTTTGGCTGCTTCTGCCTTGGGTTCTGGTAGCAACAGAGAACTTTCACCATGGCTGATGGCACCACCTTGGATATCTTGGAGGTCTTGAAATTTGATATCCATAACTTGGTTGGTTGATGAGGGCACACCTGCAGTCCTTTCTTCCACCCTGCTCTCTTTAGGCGGTTGAGATGACAAGGGCTCTTGTTCTCGAGGAGCAGGAGGCTTAGCAGCAGGCTCTGCAAAACTGGCTTCCCCTTCTTTCTGTGAATTAGTTTTCAAGATCCATTCGGATGGAGCTGAAAGCATTTTTTCTTTGTCTTTGCTCTCTGAATCCTTTTTATCTGCAGCCTCTGTTTTTGCTGACTGTGGAACTAAGGCATCATATTTAGGTTGCTCAACAGTCTTATTGTCTTTCCCAGATTCATGTTGCTTTGTGTCTAATGGTTCTGCTGCAAAAGGGCATGTGCCCTCCTGGACACGGAATTCCATCTTCGTGGCTGCAAGTAAATCTGAAGTAGTTTGTTTGGGTTTTATAGCAAAATTATTTAAAGCACTTACAGGCAGGCAGTCATGTGGCTTACAACAGTTTGGTATGAATGATGGAATGGAAAGGGAGAAAGATGTGAGCATGCAGCAAGGCATCCACCTAGAAATCTGCTTTAAAGTGTTAAATACTAGTTTCCTTTCAATATATAAGTTTTTATGAGGAAAATGTGAGTTGTGCACATGTAAATGTGAGCACTGAAATGAGATGATTTCATGTAAATTCTTCATCTTTGTGATTTCTATACAACAGCAAAACCACAAATAACCTCACTGCATTAGAAGCTTTGCTGGACTCTGTAGCTTGTGTTAGTTTTGTGTTAGTGAAGTCTGCAACTTTAAAGGAATCAGTAGAACCTTTGTGTGTTGCTGATATTTAAAATATACATAGTTATACATTTCTGTGTATTTTTATATATTTTTCTTCTACATGCAGCCTAAACTAGAGATAATACTGCAAAGGGTTTTGCAAGTTTCAGAAGAGGCTGTTTTTTTAACTGTACCAACTTATAACACTTGCTCTTTGTAGAATGATCAAAATCTCATTGCTGTCACCAAACCAGCATGTGGAAATCAGCAACAGAGCTATTAATACTCCCAGATCTTGAAGGTCTGGTCTTCAAAACGGCCAGTCACCTACAGCTGTAACTGAAGTCAAAGAATACTTTGCATGTTTCCATGACTCTAGATCAGGCCCTAATTAAGTTAATTTGAAACTAAAAAGGCTACTCTTGTACTCTGCCACTTTATTTTCAGAGAGTAACACCCAGTTAAGTTTTTTTTTTTTAATATCCAGTCTGTAAATCATTAATAGCTTGATCTTTTTTTAATGTCCTGTAGAAGATAATGATTCCTATCTCATTGCAATCTTCCTATAATGGAAAATATGAAGAGAAAAACTGCAGAACGTGGCCTATCTTTCTGCATTAGTCTGTAAAATAGGTTTTATGAGTTTCTTCTAAAGCTTGTTACAACTAGCATTGGGCCAACTCTGAATTTCCTCAGACCAAAAGTCCATGTAGCCATCCTTTTGTTCTAATGAATCTGACTGTTCTTAGAACAACTAGTACCGAAGTATTGCTGGTTCTTTAAATATTTGCATATATTTATACTGAGTCAAAAAAAGCAACTGCCATTCTAAAATCTACAGGTAATCAAACTAGAAATCTACGCCTACAGTAATTTTGCTCATTTATATTTTTACATTTGATGACTGACTTGCAATCTCCATGAAGCAAGAAGCACAGCCATTGGGCTGATGTCATCCTCTTTTTACAGAAATGAAACAGATACTGCTTTTCTCCATGTATCCTACTGTGTCTCTTACTGTAGTGCAAGAGAATGATACCAATGGCATCAAAGCATATTTTGACTGCCAAAGGAATTCAGTGTTCTTCAGCTGGGCCATTCAGAACACAAGCCTCCTAAATGCAGCATTCCTTAGCCAGGTAGGGAGTGGGTACATCACTACTCCACACAAGATAACTTTGCACCTTATTCCACTGGCTAAAGAGAAATACCATTAACAGAAAAATACTGAAGCCTAGTTCTTATGTACTGAAAGATGACTACAGTAAATATTTTATTCAGAGACTAAGTCTAAATTTCACCCAGTCCTAACGTTCATTTTGAAGGCAAATGTCTCAGTGGAAGTGATGGAGATTTTGCCTAAGAAGGGCACTCCAGCAGGGTTAAACATTTGTAATACGGTGACACACACACAAAAATAAGAGTTCTGGCAATGACTGAGGAGAGGAGGGGTGGATTGCAATGGATGACAAGGGTATGATATAAGAAGCAATAGCTTTAAGGAAGCTAAACCAGAATGCACTGAAGCACACAAAAAAACCCAAATCAACCGAACAAAAAAACTGCACACTGCAAATGAAAACATTTCTACAGTTTAAGCATCTTTATGTTATAGTCAAAGGCAGTAAATCTGCTGCTTGAAAGAAATGCAGATGAACCTCTGCACCAAAAAGAAAGAAAAAATACATAGATTAGCAATGTGACTGGCAAACACATCTGAGATGGGGCAAAAAGGCTTACACAGAGGAATAAAGCTTAGCTGCAAAGCATATTTTATCATGGCAAAGTAAAAGACTCAGGAATCAGCCACAGTGGTGGGAAACCATGTTGTCATACAGCACCTACAACAATATTACCCACTACACACTCTTCAAGCATAATAACAAGAGCAGTCATACTAATAAATGGGAAAAACAGAAAATTAAGCAGGCTTGGAAAGTGCTGGAGAAAGCTGGAGAAGGATCTGCTGGCAACAAACACATGCAAACCTAAGGAGGACACACTGTCCTTAGCCAAGGAAGGGGGTGTGTCTTTCAGGAGGGCTCCCACCACAAGGGTCACACTCTCCCTGCTGGATGCCACACTTGGCACTTTGTATTCATGACACACTGAACCAGAATCCCACTGACCCTCACAGAGGCCCTTTGCCTGCTCCCACGGCTTAAGGGGCCTGTGCTCTTTCCCCACTTGCTTCCCAAGAAGAGCAGCAGGTTTCACTTCCACAGCCATTGGACTCTTTACTGGTTCTTCTTCTTGGGGATGGAAAAAACAGGTGACATCAACACCAACAGTAAATACCAAGCACAGAGCTGAACAGGATTGCTTTTACATAACCCTTTCAGGACTGCATTTACATAACCCTTTCAACTCAATATTTTCAATTTAAGTCTGTAAGGACTGCCAGAACCCAGTTCATTTTAGCCACCATGGAACTGAATTTTCCTTAGGGAAAAAAACAAACCAAAAGCCTGCCTTCCCCCCCAGACAGGCATGTTTATGCCATAAGATGAGAGCTAAAAGAGTTTAACAGGCATACCTCTCCCAAGGATGACAGAGAGTCAAATAGTCATTGGAAATGGAGATGGACTGGCATGATGGATGGCTCTGACAACACTAATGCATCAATGAGCTCAAAGTACACCAATATTTTCTAATAAATGTGCTGTTTAGTCCAGTAAAAAATGTTCAACTGAGGTGGAGGAAGGTATGAGGCATTAATTTCTTTCCACTGACCTAGGTAATACAGACTGCTGAATGCCAGCAAGTCAATCTATTGTATGAATCCTGGATTTGGCAAAATACTGAGAACTTTCATCATCATAACAGGCCTTATGCATGGCTAATAATTAATGGTTTTTGCAAGATTTCTGCCAAAATTCCTACACTGAATGGGTTTATAAACAATTTCTCCCTTATGCTGTCTGACATCTGAAAGCTGTATGAGAAAATCCCTATTTTAACACAAAGACTCTTCATTTTCTATGCTGTTTCCCCACTCATCCCCAGGCTCCTCATCATCAACTAAGTCAAAGAAACCAATGAAGCAATATAACTTTGTTCATCCAAATTTCTAAAATATACCACTCAGACTACAGGCTGTTAGGATCAGTATGGCAGAATCAAGAACGTTTGCTTGTGCCACGGCAGAGGAATTATTAGAAAAAATCTCCATTGCAGACTTGTACCCCTGCCACTGCTGCTCAGAAAAAAATTACTGCGCACTATTAGCATTCTCTCTGGTAAGAAGTCAGGATTAAGTGTGAATCCTTTGATTCAGCAACATACTCAAGCAGCTGACCAGCAGCCATGATGCAGGCAACCTGATGACATCCTTGAATTTAAAAAGTGTTTCACGATGAAGTACTTTGCTGAATCAGGCGTAGAACAAAGCGGTTTCAAATCTGGAAGTGGCTGTATCCAGCCTCTTGGAATCACATGGGCTTTGTTTTTCTCCTGAGATTGGCCCAGTGAAAACCAGATAATCTATCATCCATCTCATCTGTGGCCTTAAAAGAGTGATTTAAGGAACATTAGCACTATTTGAGGCTGAGAAAATATCACTGTGTAAGAAACAACATGTTATTAAAAACATCAAATAATTAAGGTTAGATACTGTATCTTAAATGAACAGAAGCCAGAAGATTCAGAATGAGACCCAGACCAATGCCTAAGCATTGCAGAAATACTTTCACGTGGGCAGATTGTAAAAGCAGCTTTGCAGGATAACAGGTCTCCAGCTACAAAAGATCCTGACTTGAATAACTTGCTTTACTTTTCTTTTTCTGATTTTATGTACTCTTGTATGTGCATCCCTATCAATTAAAAAATGCTAAGGAAAGCCTCTTATTTTACTCTGAGCAATACTCCTTCATTTCCAGAAACACTTTACGCAAAGCCACATGAATAAAAATAATTACTCAAACTAGAAGGTTGTCCCTGAATTAACAAAAGAATCATATAGCCTCTCTTTGTGCAGCAGACTCTTATGCCAAACAGACTGCTGACCAGCAAGGACAGCTGTTTCACACAATTCTCTCAGTTGGAAGGGACCGAGAAGGATCATCAAGTCTAACTCTCAAGTGACCAACTCATGCAGGGATTGAACCTTGGCATTTTAGCACCGTGCTCTCACCAGCTGAGAGGATCTCGGGTCTCATAATACCTATCTTTCCACTCATGATCCAGCTAATTTGTCTTTTTTCTCCCCCACATAGATGTTCTGAGATCTTACACTTTCACCAAGGGCAGATGATATGACTGAAAAGGAAGCTGCCCATCAACTAATCAGGCTGTTATGTGCAGCTATAGGCACATACCTAAAGTAACCCCTGTGATTTATCTCCCTACCTTCAGCTGGACATGCTGACATGAACAATCTTCAATTATTAGTGATCTCTTACTGATTACAGTATTAGGCTGTTAATTCTGTCATTATCCTGTTCATTCTGAACAACACTGGTCTTCTTAAAATGAGCCAGTTACCAGTTTCAGGGAGACAGTTCCATCCTCCTGAGACACAAACCTTTAGAGGATCCAGTACTATTTTTAACTTCAGCTCCCAAGACTGAGTGCTGTGAAATGAAACATCATCTAGTTCACCTTTGAGAAGTCAGCTGATCTGTTAGTCACTGACCAGGATTCTCCCTTGATTTTATTTTTACACAACCCCTACTGATAGAATACTACTTTACTGATGTGCTCAGGTCACAGAAACAGGAGGTACAGAGAGGCTTTTTTCCCCTCCATGGTTGCAGTCACAGCTGGCACAATGCAAATGGAGTGTGTCCACAAAACAACTGGAAATAAAACATGACCCAATATGGTCTGAAATTACCTATGTACACTGGGGTAAAACTTACTTCACCTGCTGGAGAATTAAAGTCTTTCCAGGGCTATCTTTGGTATAGACATATTTTTCCCCCACTGTGTAAACAATTGACTTACTTTCAGTAACAATATTTTGGCCTACTCTGCATACTGTTCTTGGCAGTATTTCTCTGGCACAAAGAACAAATTAGCTTCCAGTTCTTTTAACTAGCTGCTCCTTTTGCTTCTGCTGTAAGCCAGGCCTGAAGAACAAGAGCCCTGATTTAAGTGGGAACCATGGTTACACTGAACACAAAGCTGCTCATGCTGCAGCCTTACCTAGACATGGACAGACTCTTAGAGGGGCATCACTTCCATCTGGGGAGAAAATACAGCTAGGTTTCCCTCCCCAGAAAGCAGTAATCCCAGGCTCATAAAGAATGGAATGGATGGGCAGGTTAGTAGAGGGGGAAGAGGAACCAAATTGGGACCATGCTCAGTTCACCTTCATCATGGCCCAATAAGACCTCTGTGCTCTTCACTGTGGCACTGGGGTGTGTACTATAGAGCCAGCCCACTCGGAGCTGAACAAAGGGTGTTCATAGTACTCCTCATCCAAATTGCAGGGCTCCTCCTGGGGCACAGACACTGAAATGGAGGGGGCCAGGTGTCTGGGCCACTCCCTGTGGGCAGCAGGCCCGCGGCCAGGGCAGTGCTGGAGCAGCCCCACCTTATCCTCTGCCCCTGCATGTACAAACAGACACACAGACAAAGGCTGCAGGACGGACAGATGCACACAGGAACAATAAAACAGGATGGACACGCGCTCTAGTACCATCAGGCACTATGCCATGCTGGAGTGGATGACACCAGCCAGGCTATTGGTTAATGCAGGATGGAGGAATGAGGCAGTTGTACATTTTAACACATGATCCATGCCTTTGCTACTGGGTTTACCAACATCAGAAACCAATCCTGGGAGTAAGTGAATTTCAAAACTACACACTAAGTAGTTAGAAGAACACATGCTGTGCACAAACCACATCTCACACTATACCCATATGTATTATACCCCTGTCTGACCGTACTAAAAACCTCAGTGTCCTGACATAGCTGTAGTCCTCATAGTAATCAGATTTAGTAATTCAAAGTGTAAAATTTAAAAATCTCTTTAATTGAAAAGAAGAACAGCTTATATTTTGGACAGTAGTGGCTTTATTTTTCATTGTATCTGTTTCAAATACCCCCACTTTTCTTTTTCCAATAAATAAGCAGCATTTAAACAACAAAAAACCCCCTTCCCCAAATAGCTAGCTACCTTTTTTTTTCTGTTAAGGCCACCAAGTGCTGCTCACAGTAGTCTCTGTTAGTCCTATATTTTACGCTGTTGTGTCATGTTTCTGTGGTTGAACTAGCTCCCACCTCGGCGTTTGCTAATGCTTTGGAATGACAGGTTTATTCCCATCACTGTAGCCTTGCAGAAAATCACATTAGTGAGATTATACCAGCTAGTGACAAGTACAGGGAGGGGCAGTTTGAGTTTTCTTTGTCTTGTTTGCAAGACAAAGAAAAATAACAGTATCCAATGACAATAACTGGCCCACCACCTCATCTGTACAAGCCTAGAGGGGAGACTTGGGACCTCCTGTAGGCTGAGGGGTCTTCTCATCATGAATAAAGCACTGAAAAACTAAACATCTAGTGCTAGAGAAAAGATGTTTAAGTCCATTCTCAGTGTATTACAACTGGTAGGTTGATGAACAATGATTCACGGGGTGCCTTAAGCAGCTGCAGCTGTTCCACTGGATTTCCTACCAGCTTCAAGTACAAGTCCATACTTTGTGTCCCTGGTCTTTTTAAAGGCAATTATAACTTGCAGGATTTCCCCCAGAGCCCCCAAAACTTTCACTCTTAGATCCAAAACACTAAGTCAGAAAGCAAAGCTTTAACACAGGCAGTGTAACAGATCTCTTTGTGGGATGCCAAAACAAGATGGCTCAGGAATGCCACCCTAACTGTGACTACCCAAGCCTCGGAAACAATTTTGATCCCATTTAAAAAGAATCCCATTTGAAAGAGCTCTAGTATTCTTCCTGGCAAACAACAGTAAGTTTTAAGTTTCTTTCCATAGTACATCATGACAAAACAACCTCTGTGTCTTCACTAAAAGCTCCTCTGCTTTCTCAAGGAACCAGGAGCAAGTGTCCTGTAATGTCATGGCATGGATTTCTTCTGCCTGGGAAAGGATTGCTGTAGGAGAAACCCATTCAGGCTCAATCACCTCCCAAAAGGAAGAAAAAGCAGCAATGAATGTCAATATTAGCAGCTTCTGTATGTATAACAGTCCTGTAAAAGAAAGATGGTCCATGTTTAAGAATGGTGCCAGTACTGAGGCTGGCTGGGACCAAAGGTAAGCTGTGTGCACAAAGACCACACGTGGAACTCAGTTAGAACTGCATTCACAGTTTCTTTCAGGGAATAAAGAGTGCCTGAACCGCTGATAGTTTAGCTGCTTCTCTTCTGTAGAGGAATCCAACCCCCATATTCAGGGGTGTCTGCAATATTAAAAGAGGCAGGAGTGGAAAGATAACCTGGCAACCTACTTCTGCCAAACAGGAAGTTCTGCAGAGCAGTGCAATAAGAAATGCTAAGCACAGTGTTGTGCCCAAGCTTCCCGTTTCTCCCTAGTACTTAAGAGCCAGAAGCAAGGTTGCAGGGAATCATCTCAATTTACTTGCAGTGCAGAACCTGTGGATTTCTTCTCCACAGAAACGTTTCCAAAATTCTGTAACAGATTTGAGGGGTCTCAGAGTTTGCAAAATGCAAATTACAGGGGGTGAGCCCAAAGTTCAGGGCATGAGAGACCAGGAATCAGCTCCCCCCTAAATCCAAGAAGGTTCAAAACTTCAACTCGCCCTTCTCTGCAGGGTGCCCTCACACGAGCCCATGAACTACTAAAGACAAGAGCTTAATGAGCAGAAGCACTTGCCACCTCTGTAGCTGGAACTGAGACAACATAAAGAAAACAAGGGAAGGTTGATACGGTCAAGAAGCTGAACAGAGAAGGAAGCTGTGCAGAAGGGGAGGTTCTCCTTCCAGCTGTGGGTTTATTTAATCCAGGAATCCTTCAAAAGCAAAATGCATCAACAAGAGTGAAGGTGAAACCCCAGCACTTCTCTATACTGACGCAAAGGCTGAAAATCCCTTCTTTATAAGCTCTGAACAGATTGTAGGCCAGAAAACAGAGGCCTTGCCTATGCTCCTTAAAACTGCAGGAACTGACAGCAGTAAAAATGCTTAATACATGCTATTGTGATGGTCCAAAATCACCATAAGTGCCAAGCGTGGTACTGTTTGGGGCTGTTATATCTGTGGCTGTTTTACAGATTTACATTTTTTTAATCAGTTTGAATAAAGATATTTTCAGAATTAATGCAGATAATTTCATTAACAGGATAATGATGCTTTCTAAGGAGGCTATGCTTTTATTTCAGCAACAAGAAAAATCCTTTGTCATTATAGTCCCTTCTAAACTTTTCCATCTCAAAGCATGGGAAAAACCCCTAATGCATTTTTAAGTCCAATATTAAAATCACTTCTCACAAAGGCTAATTCTCTTTAGTTTCCTTGTATATTTTGAGAATGCCTTTCAAGAAGTAATTTTCATGGTCAAGAGATTCATTTTCATACAACACTTGATTCTTTTCAGTTTACAAAACATTCTTATTTGGTATATAAAGGCTAACCTGCCTATTTCAAAGTAGAAGACAATCCATCAAAGGCACCATTCTATCCTGTAATGTTCAAAATTTTTTTGCATGAAGATATTGTTGACCATCATCAAAAGGCACAGAGCACAAAAGAAATGCCAAGAAATTAGAATATTATGTCAGTCCTGCATGACCGGATATAACTGAAAAGGATTCGAGTGTGCTAGGAAGAATTTAATTTCCTGAACAAAATTATGCTCTTATAGTTTAAATAAATATATTAATTTCCATAAGGCAAATCAGTTCTCTTACCTTCTGCAGCAGTAAAAAGGGACAGGTTCATTTGAATGTTTTCCAGCAGCCAAATCAAAGAAACCTACATCCAACCGACTCCTTTCTCTCATGAAATAAACTTGACCCACAAACCTCTCTGTCTTTCCTACCTTTTTTTTCCTTTTAATTTGTGTTTGCTGCATGGCTGGCCACATCCACCTCTGTCAGTCTAAAACAGTGGTTTCCTTCCTACATTGACTGAAGAAGTCTCTTGGATTCAAAGCAACGCGACATACACTGACAAGTGCATTAGGAAAAGCTTCTAGAAGAAGGAAGAAAAAAGGTCTGAGGCAGATACACCGAATGCTCATCTTTTTTGTTCAATAAATTAATAAACTGTATTTTACTAAGCAGAAAGACAGACAATGTAAAGATGTATGAGGATGGATAGCCAGATGGTATAGGGAAGAAGAGGTTTAAACAAGTACAGTAAAACTGGGTCAAACCCTACTGAGGCAAACTCCTCTATATGGGAACTTTGCCTGAATAAAACTGACAGGTCTGGCTCACTCAGGTCAGCACTAAGGTCTGAACTTACCACAGAAAATAAGGCCCGTATCTTCTAATACAGAGCAGAGCACACAATTTTTACTACACTGAACTGACAACACTGATATTTTGGCAAAAAGCAACGTAATAAATTTCTGGTGAAGCTATTTCCAAGTTATTTATGTTGCTGCAGATAACTCTACTGTGAGTTCCTGTTTGCAAGCCAGACATAAACAAGAAGCTTCCAGCACAGTTCATTTAAGACTTATGTCCATACTTCCCTTACAAACTGGCCATCTGCTCTTAAAAATGAAGCACCAAACCAAAATCTTCCATGTTGTGAAAAAGTCTCTTCAACTAATGTTAGAGAAAATTATTTGAAAGTTATTAAAAACCATAACATTGTGTAAGTCATCAAAGCATCTCCCAAACACTGTCCTGTCGGTCCTTGCAACCACCTCTGCAGGTGCTTTGACATGATTCATGTAAAATGCTATTACATTGATTCAATTCTACAGGCAAGGAAAGAGAAAACCATCAATGTTAAGTGACTTGCTGAGTCATTTGCACAGCTGAGAACTGCAGTCTGGCAGTAGAAAATAACCTCAAGTTGTAGAGTGTTTGCCACCTTCCTGTATTAGTACAACTAGTAAAATGCTATATGCCATTTGCTATAGGGCCAATTTACAACCTCCTGTCAATTACTCAATATAAGTACTTCACAAAATCCTAAAACACATGCAAATATACAGCTGATATAAGCAGCACACAGAGCCAAACCTAAACCTGAGCTGAATGGAAGAACCTTGACATTGGCCTGAAGCAGAACAAGCCCTTTACCGTGATATGAAAAATCAAAAAGCATACACAGGACTAGCCAAGTGAACTATATATTAAAAAATAGAGATAAAGCCCTGGTAACAATTCTAAAAACCTTTGCAAATGCCTTACCAGTTCTCTTTACAGTTAATAGTTTTGATTGTTATTATCTCTGTGTGATGAGTCTAGGAACTGTTGTATTATTTTTTGAAGCACACAACAGGCAGATATTTTTTTAAAAACAACAACAATCAATTATTTGAGTTCTTTTTAAGTGTTATTAACCACACTCAGTAGGTCCTTCCAGTAGAGCAAACCAACAAATGCTGTTGTTAATGCAGCCTGTAATTTCATTGTGTCAGAAATTACTGCGTGATGGAACATGCCTAATTGCAGTGTCCTCATAAACTGAGTCACAGTATGGTAGCATGTGAAGAGCAACCATCCACTTGCAAAATTCACAGAGGCACTGCGTTAAAATACCAACAAAGTTTGTTCAGCAGATGATAGGAAATTATTTTCATGCACTTGTGCAACAAAAAGAAAGAGAAAGCACTGAAAGAAAATCCAAGAAGGAAGTAAGCGGACACATAAAAATGTTACTGACATGGCAGAGTTCATCTGACAGCACCCTGGAGATTCTGAACCCAAATCCTTCCTTCTTATCCCTGTGCTACAGTTCAATTTGAACACACTGCTGTCTCCCTACACTGCTGGCCTTGATGCAGCAGTCGTTCTGTGTTGAACAAAGCACTCGTGTACACGCCTACACTGCGGCAGCTTTGCTAGGATTGAGGCCTCTGCTTAACATTAAGCCAACGCTTCAGTTCTTTGCTGGAGGAGATTTCAGCAGGAGGAAAGCACAGTGATCACAGGCTACTAAAACTGAACACTTGTGCAGAACAGAATAGAAATTGCTTTGTAAGACTTGAATGTGACTGCTGCACTTTGTGTATAGAACTTCCTATACATGCAGGCACTGGAGCAAGAATTACAGGTCAAGGGCCAAAGAAATGATCCAGCTCTGAATCTCCTTGCTTTCATGCATTTAAGATTCCAAACCAAAAGGCAGTGGTAATTTTAAGAATGCTGCCAAACACATCTCAAGAAACAAAAGATGATCTATACTTCAAGGTGACCACACTGGGACAAGCAGACATCTTGGCTCATACTGCATACAACAGACAAAAAAGTGAGCAACGTTCTCTCTTTTTCTTTAGCGTGGATGTACTTAGCATATCCCTGAGCTACCTCTGTGCATGTGTCTACCTCATCCATGCACTGCAGCTGGTTTGCAGATGGAGAGTTATTGCTGAGAATGCCTTATCTTCTCATATGAGAAGTATCTCCACTGCAGAAAGTGTCTCCATTTTTTGATTTCCCCATCCTTTAGATTCATGTCTCATCGCTCTGCTGACAGCTCTGCACTGCAGTGTCCAGGAGACCCTTACCTTCCTCCAGAACTCCAGTCTGCTCAGAAGCTGGTGATGGAGGTGGAGAAGGAGGCAGGTTGGTTGACTCCTCCACTGCTAGAAATCAAACAGTGAAAATGAGATACGGTGATTAATTCCAGGAAGACCAATATATGATATAAGTTGCAGTCAGACTACTCTGCCTAGCAGAGGAATTATCTGATGGGGACTCATGCCTGCTGGATTTTTAGACAGATCCTTGCAGAATACATGGACTTTTGAAATTATAATAAAAGGATTTATTCTTCTGTTATTGATTTGTTTTCTAATGGTATAAATTATTTACAAAATTCTGGTTATAGAGCACAACATAAAAATCAAATATGAGATACTCTTTTAAATCAGTATTGCCTTTTAAAAAGCATTCAGTCACCCAAGGCAACAACAAAAAAGCATATAACCACAGAGGTATTATAAATTCACACCAACTATCAGAAACTGGCACCCCATCTCTTTAATCCACCTTGAGTACAAGAAAACCTCCATTCTGCACACTTTTTTTCATCTGCTGAGTTCAAGATTAATTGCAGAACACAGGTAAATATTGCTTGTCTATATCAGCAATATATATATAAATTTTATATATATATATAATATATATATCAGAAGATATCAGCACAGGGAGCTTATATCAGCTGTGACATAACAGTGATTCAGCTGAGCAAGGCGCAGTGAAAACTTAGATGCACTTGGACTGGGATTTACATTCATTCCCAGTCATGAGACCAGATGCTGAAAACAAACAATTTTTTTTCAATTACTTCAATTCACGTATGATGAAATCCTAAACAAGCTCTGTATTTGATCTCATACCAATCACTTTGAGAATTTTTTTCTTTAAAAACAGATCCACTCCTGGGTCTTAACCACTGTTTTGGGAAAAAAAAACAAAAACAAACCAAAACAAAAAACAAACAACAAAAAAAAACCCCCCCCCCCCCCCCCAAAAAAAAAAATCTGTTTTAACAGATCTGTCTTATCAACAGCACCTTTCAGCAGGCAGATCTCATTTTACTGTTCAGGGCTTCTTTCCAAGCACAGACAAGCCACTTTCAAAGCCCCAACAGAATTTTCCAGGCTTCCTCCTATTGATTTCAGTGCGATTTGGAAAAGACCATATGTGACTTGTCCTTAAGTTGTGCTGTGCAGGGACAGAGTATTTAGAAACTCATCACAATGCACCTGACCACAGGAACTGTAACACCAACAGCTGTTAACTGAAGACATTCTTCCCACAATGACTTTTAAATTATTTGTCTGACTAGATGGAACTGAACATCCATTTTGCCTCTCCCAGGCCTGAGTGCAGTGATTTGGAGAATTGGGGTCTTCCATGTAAAGCTGAGTCTCTGCAAAGAAGGGAATTACCAAGCAACACATCTCCCTGCTGCAGTTCTAAGTTAGTTCAATGAAGCAAAATACCGTGGGAACCACATTTCCTACAAATATTCGAAATGACTCATTGACTTTATTTCATTGCTAGGCAAGGGCCAAGCAGTGCACCAAAACAGGCAGATTATTGCCTGTGGTAAAAACACCATAGGGCTTTGTTTTGAATTAATCACAATGAACATGCACCCAGCAGAATCTATCCTAGGACAGACTTTCAAGACTTCCTTACCTCAAGATGGGGTATGTCCTTTCTCTGGCCTTTGGTGAACACATTTTGAGCTACTGCAGAAGTTTTCTGGCAAGGAGCAAGCACTTTAGGTACAAACGGCTGCATACCTACCTTCTTTTATAAATAGATATAGATAGATACACACACACTTATATTTCAGAGATATTACACAAAGGAGGCAACAGAAGAATGGAGACACAGCATGGACCAGTGGCATTGTTATCCTTTCCAGTATAGACTGCTGGCATTTGCTTTTACCATGTGACTCCTTGCACAATCTGCCGTCACCCTGCCTAGTGCTCTCAACCTGGTGTGCCCCATTCCTTTCTGCTTCCTGTGAGGGTGCTCCCACCCAACCAGCACAGCCTCATTTTCTTTTTATATGTCAGCCTATCTTTACCTCTTCAGATATTAATCCTTCATGATGACAAAACGCTACCACCAAACACGCCCATGGTTGAGCTGCTGGGGAGTCAGAAGCAAGGTGGAGAACTGCTGTTAGAGCAAAGAGGGAATGAGACAGCCACAGGGCCATGAAGAACCAAGAATACAAGGATTCTGCCATAATCATCTGGTTCCAGCATTTATCCTGTGGTGCCTGTGGCCTACCCACAACCATAACCAATGTGAATACACAGCTGGAACTGCATTTTTTAATATACATATACAGACATTTTCAGACACAACGATACCTGGAATATTCTTTGTCTCATTTTACCTAAAGGTAGTGATCCAGGTTGATCTTTGTGCTGGGCTTCTTTTTCCTGTTCACCTTTCAGGACCGCTACAGCTTCCGCTGTTACTACTTGTACTATCCTTGCAGACACTTCTTCTGTGGCAGCAGCAAAGTCAGAAGAAAAGAAAGAAAGCATGCTAATTAGAATAGTGTTTTAAAATCAGAAAGATTAAACAATAAAAAATTCAGAGGCTGGCTTAATCCATTTTTAACAGGTAATCTCTTTTCCTGAAATACAAGGAAATCATTAAAAATAAAAGAGAAGGAACAGATATTCCAAAGGTTTCAGTGGCAAATGACAAGTATTTCTAAAAATCCGGAGCTTACTCTAAGCAAGTTGCACAAAGCACCATTATTAAATGTTCTATTAGGGACAATGTGCAGCAACTGCAATATTTTAAGATGATCCTCTATTAAATGTCTAGAAAAATTTCTGCAGGTATTGTTCAGCAAACAGGGGTAGAATGGGCAGGTGAGTAACGTAATTTCTTGACATTTAATATACGAAGTTAGCTGCATTCCAACATGCTCTTTGGATGCTAATTCCTCCTGAGCAGCACACAGTATGCATTAAAGGCACTTCCCAGACAGCCATCTAGACTGATGAGGGACTTGAAGGGCCAAATAACATTCCTGCATGATTAAAATCAATACTTCATCTTCCTCACCCCTTTTAGGACTGCCACACAAAGCTTTATTTAAATAGTAGGTCTGAGCATTGTGCAAAGGGATTCTCTGCAGAGGATAACATATTTTTGGTGGAATGGGCTCCTTACTGCTGGCCCCGACATGCTCTGTGCATGGAGCTGACTCAGGCACTGGGTGCCCCAGAGCCCAAACTCTGCTCTTCCCCACTGCCCACAAGGTGCAGTACACCTGAGAAAGGCTGAGGAACTGGCTGCTCTGGTGAGCAGAAAGTAGTAGTAGAACCACTCGAGGAATGAATTCTGCCAAACTGAGAAACTGTCTCAGGTCGACTCCAGACCCACTCAAAGGTGCAGTGAAATGTCATCAGGCACAGAGCAGCATGTGGAAACAACCAAGGAAATTTCCTCCCCTCCAGACGTTCAGGTACCTTTGATGTAGCAAATCAAGATCTCAAGGGCTGGTCCAGCAGAATTCAGAGAGTAAAGTGTTTGTGGTTCTTATCTGCATATAAGTCTGCTTTCTCTTAGTCATTAATCAATATATTTCTCTCTCTCAGCCAAACTCAGTGGAAATAAACCCCTTCCCTCTCCAGCTATATCCAAGTGCTGCCTGAGAACTGTTTCCAAATACAGATGGAGTTGACCCCTAGGGAAGGCCACAAGCTGCACAGTCACAACCCACCAGCTGCACAGCTGGGCACCCCTGGGAACAGAGCAAAACTTCACTGCTTCTCTTGTGTGGAGACAGAGGTTTGTGATGGCAGATGTCAATACAGCCTGCTCCTGCCAGAGCCCCCATTAATCACTATCCTGAGGGCAGGAATAAAAGCTCTGCTCACCCATTACCACATCCTTCAGGCAAGAACTGGCTGGGAAGGGCAAGTATGTTTAAATCAATGCCCTACATGTAACTTCATAGCAATCACGTTGACAAGGGACTGTCCATTAGATTAATAATGATTTATTTTCACAGTTACTCTTACAGAATTCCTTTGTACTTTTAATGTGAAGCTATTCTTCATTTGTCCTCTAGAAGAGCCAGTTGTTTTTCCCAAAAAACACAGATGTGAATTACCACAGCCATGTTTGTCTAAAAACCAAAGTGCTAGGTCAATATTTCTTTTACAAAAACTATTTAATGAGATATTAAAAATCCCCATCCACTGGCAAAAAACATTTCTAACTGTTGGTGTTTAGACCTTACAATGCACTGCACTCCTGGCTGGTCACATGGAGGACAGTGACTGCAACAGTGCTGGCAATAGCAAAAGTAGATGGAAGAATACACCAGAACTACCACCAAGCAATGAAGAAAAACAAGCTGATTTGAAAATCGTGAATTTGAAAAAACATTTGAAATACATGAATACAAACTTGAGGATAAACTCAGATGAGAAATCTAAAGATGCTGCTTTCCTACTGCCAGTGTGAAAAGTATGGCAGCCTTCCACATTGGAGGAAAGAAGTCAACATACGATATAGGTGCCTGTAGGAGAAGGAGACTACAAATAGCAGCTCTAGTTCTGTTCTTCCATTCAACAACACATCCCTAGTATGCAATGAAACTCCCCTTTGTGGTTAAGTAGATCAAATTGAGCACCACAATCCCATCAATCAAGCCATGCATGTGGCCAGTTCTATAGATCAAAGAGCAGGGATATTGATTTAAAGCCCAGCAATCTTCCCAGCTGCCTTTCAAGGGCCTGCATGTCATTTTGGAGCTTTTCACCTCATTTTGGGCTGCTTCCACACCTGCTGGATGCTGAGGGTGCTTCTTGGCACCTCTTGGTTCCTTCCTCTCTTGAGAAACACAAAACAGACACTTCCCAGATGCTCCCAGACTCTCACACGGTGCTGCTGCTGCAGAGCAGTAGACTGGACACAAATCTGGAATCCTTACAGGTCCTGACAGCTCCCTGTGTTAGGAGGCACAGGCTGAGAAAACCTGGGAGAAGGAATCTGGCCCATCCTCCTCCTGCAGACATACAGGGCCCTCCCCACACCATGGCGCGCTGCAGCACCTTCCACGGCTTGGAGACAAACTGCTCTTCCAGAAAGCATCCTTTGATACCTGGTATATCCCTGCTCAGATTCTGCTCTTTTAGAGGAGGAAAAAGCACTGCCCTGACAGCTCTGGTAAGCATGGAGGGTAGCATAGAGCTTCACTGAGTGCCACAGCTACAGAAGGCCCTGCACCAATTCCTGCCATCCCTTCCCACCTGAAGGATGTGACACATCCTGCCAAAACTTCCACCAAGCTACTAATCACAACTCCACGGAGAAAAGCAACATCAAGACTATACTATTAGCTCAGATGAACTAATCAAGACTCAATGAGGAAGACTGTTAAAAGAATCAATTCTTGAAGCTTAGGTTCACATGAAAACTTGAATGAAAGGCTCCAATTAATTTCTGATATAGAATATGCAAACTTATGTCAGGTTTAGTACCCTGGAGCATATTCAAAGGAAATCCCCTTGGTCAACTGCTTTCCATCAGACAGGCTACTGCAGCCCTCCTCCCAGCAGGGTTAAGACAAATCATTAGAAAGTGCCTCCTTTGTATTAGAACTTTTACTTGTTCCCATCCAGCCTGGTTCTCTAGTACAAATGGGCTCTACAAGCCCAGAAGACAGTTCTCACCCTCTCAGCTCTCTTCCTGATTTAATTTGCTTGGGACAAAGATAATGTTCCACAAGGAGCTATGACAGAGAGTGAGGGGTTGTCTCCTGATAAATAGAAATTTCTATTTCAGGCTACGCAAAATAAGTAAATGAAAATACACATGGCCTCTGGGTTTGTGGGTTTTGTTCAGTTTGTTTTGTTTGGCAGTGTTCTTTAATCAAGAAGGGCTTACTTCTGAACACTCTGCTGATGGATACTTTGGGTGATACAGGAGGCATGGGCAGTTCATCAGAAGAACAGTGCTTTTGCCATACATGACTGCTGCAAAAGGACATCCTTTTTTGTACTAATGGACACTATAAATAGAAGATCCAGTGGCTAAGTCAAATCCTCACAGGGCTGCTATTGAGACTTTTCATAGTTTTCTTATGGTTCAGTTAAAGTTCAAGGCAGATAAAGGACAAACAAACAAACCAAAAAAAAATTAAAAAACCACCCCACAAAAGAAAACCAAAAAAGAAAAAAAAAAGGAAAGAAAAAGAAAATTAGGCAGCTTGGATGCTGGACTATGTATTCATCAGACATGGTTTTGCTTGTAGACATTTATTTTCCCTCTCTTTAAATGGGCAGACTCTCCCCGGCACTACCTCATGCCACAGAAATGGCACTAACAGACAACAAGTTACAACAAATCAATTTATTTCTTAAAAGTAATAAAGAGCATGGCTTTATGTTAGACTCCAGCAGAACAAATAACAGCAACATGCCTTTTCTTTGCATTTTTTAGAGAGTAAAATGCTGCTCCTTTTTACCAAGATGTCAGCTCTCCATGATACAGGACATAGAGCTTCACAGCTTCATTTCAGGGAATACAGTACCCTAAAGCATAGGCAGTCCTTGAATGGGACATCCATAACAGAGAGAAAAGATAGTGAAAACCCTCATCACGAACTCTACAAAGCCCTGACAGGGAGCAGGCTGAGGTGAGAGACCAGGGGCTGACATACTGGATGGTAGTTCTGCTGCTCCCTCAAAGGTCCCTTCAGAGCACGCTCCAACAGGGCTGCCAGGCCAGCTCTGCCCAGCTACTGCCAGGTGCCACAGCTGTTCTGTGACAGGAACAGAGGACTCTGCGCTGCTGAGAGGACAGAGCCCTGTCTGGGGCACTACACTAATTTAAACCAAAGTCAAAACTCAAACGAATTAAGCACTCTGTGCTCCTGGTTTTGGAAGTCAGCCCAATTCTTCCACAAACCCCAGCATACCAAATCAGGAGATCTACAATCTCCGTGTCCCAGAGAC
Source organism: Phainopepla nitens (assembly GCA_013400175.1). Taxonomy (NCBI): domain Eukaryota; kingdom Metazoa; phylum Chordata; class Aves; order Passeriformes; family Bombycillidae; genus Phainopepla; species Phainopepla nitens. Next base: position 673,084 of record VXBQ01002440.1, read on the forward strand.
GGCTCAGGGACACAAATCCTTTCCAGAGAACTAAGATGTACAGAGGATGCACCACCAGCAGCTGATGGGGAGCCACAGCCTTTCCTCTTGGCTGTGTTTAGAAGGCCTGCTGCCTCCAAAGGCTGCTGCCCTCCTCACAAGTACACCCAAAGGCACAAGAGCTGCCCAATCTCCACCACAGCCACTCCAGCACTGAGAATGAAGCAGGTATCATTCAGACCCTCCCTTCCTGATACCTGAGGCCCCCTTCCCAGACAGACACTCAGACAGGGGCTGGTAAATGAGGTTACATCCCAAAGACTGGCTACAGCATGATCCAGTATCTGGGATCAGATCCTGTACAAGGCCAAGATGTAATTTCAAAGCTCTCCTTCATTCCTTATTGATCCTGCTGCATTTGTCAATGGACTGCAGATGCCTCCACTGGCACATTACCTACAATATTTTTATTTCCCATGACAGCTTTCCATTCCATTAACTTTCATAAGAGACATGTTCATCAGCCCCAGAGACAGATATATAGACAGTGGCAAGAGTCTTTTAAAATAGGTGTCTGAGCTTTCAGGTCCTGACATAAACATCTCCACAAAATAGTTTTAAAAAACAGTTGTTTAAAAAATCTGCAACTATTAAAGGCAAGAGCAAAAATCAGATCTGTGAGACATCTCCATAGTGATGTGTGATGTCTATTCTTTACATGCCCTTTTAATAATGGTCGTCCTTCAGCCTCTAGTACTTTTTCCTCTTTCTCCTCCAACCTACCACAACCTCAGACTCGACTAATGGAGGAGTGGAGTTTGCTATGAATACCACTTCTTAGGTGAAACTGTTCAGCTGTTTGTTTCTGACAGTCCTCACTCACCAGTGCCTTTTATCTCCTCTCCCCTACCCCTCTGAGCAACGCTGTATGATTGTTCTGAGGACTGGTTTTGACAGGAGACACAGCCCACAGCCTCTCCCTGTCTCACAGGTACGTGACTGGCACTGATGCAAGGATCCTGCTGGCAGGGAACTGTGAGCTGGTACAGTTTGCCCTGAGAACAGCCTGCTCATCACCTCATCTAACAGTGTCACTGATTTCTCAGGCCAGAGTTGCCCCAGTCAGATCTACTCAGCTCCTCTTCTCCTGCCTGTAGTCACCTGTGTTTCATTACTGCTGTCCAGCAAGATCACTCAGCCCACTTATCTATTGCTTCTTCCCACCTTGAGAACCTGTTTCACAGCAACAGGGACAGCACCTCGTGATATGAAAATGCATATCATGTCTCCACAATTTCATCAGGACAGTCTTCCCAGACTAAAGCAATGTCACCCCTTCCTCTTTCTGGCAACAAGACCTTGAGTTTCCTTGATTTTCCATAGAAAATGCCACCTGGTCTTTGTGATGCATAACTTGTTTAAGGCATAAATGAAGTTTAACATGCTTGAACCACATGGCACAAGAAATGCTCCAGGAGAAAACCAAAGAAAAGGGATGACAGGAAGGAGGGACAAAAAGGAGGAGACTACAAATTGTGTCAAAACTTCACACACATTCACAGGGTCACCTGTCAAACCCTACCAAGAAAAAACAGTGAGCTCAGTTAAAGTAAAGGGTAATTAATGTTCCTGGAGCACTGAGGCAAAAGAAGGGATTAAAGAAAGCTGCAATGAGATGGAAACGATATAATATATTTCATTAATTTTTCTACATTTTAGGGAAAGAACACAGGCAGAGCGCAACAAAAGGATTAGCTACATGTATACTCGCAGAATTGTGAAAACAAAGCAGTTTCAGCAAAGATGTGCCTGTCAAAATCCTCAGTGGGATTCAGAGCAGTTTCCAAGGTAACCAGCACTAATTGTTGGCACAGTGGAATGGAGTCAATAACAAAAGCACAAAGCAACCTGCACTACCTTGTGAGGCAAAACACCCCACATATTCCTGCAGAAGGAAAAGATACAAAACGGCTATTTACTATCTTTGACAATTTGAAAAGCAAACCTATGGATTTTCCCCCCTGGGTACTGCAATTCCGAGTGCAGCTGGGCTATAAACCAAATAGCTATTCGATTTGTTTAGAGGCATTAGCCAGTCCCCTAAGGACAGGTCCTGAACTCATGCACAGCTCTCCTGGAAGCTGGTGGATTACTCGTTTCAGTCAAGACTACTGAAATGTTGGGGATAAAAAAAGACACAGGCATCACCCAGTGGCATTTGGGGCGGAAGAATCAAAGATACATCCTGGACTTGATCTCTGAGATCACAACAGCCCTAAATATTGCCATTTTGCATGCGGATTAAAAGAAATGCACAGCAGCAATCAAAGTATTATTAATAAGTTTTATAAACCCCACAAAGTGCCAACAGATTAGTGCTTGAGATTGAAGAAAAAAGCCATAACATAGCTTTGCAGAATTCAAATACTGGCTTTCAAATGGCTTTCGTGAGTGTAAATATTGTGCTGTAAGTAGGTCCTTGATCAGGATGTTGGCAATATTAACAATAATTGGCAGGAGGTACGAAGGCAAATAGTATGAACATCAGCTTTTAAATTAAATGGAGCCACAACACAACTGACAAGTATCATTTCCCTAATAAACTCATTGACTTTAAGCTACTGCAGTATCCATGAGGATAGTGACAGATTAATTTAATCACCAGGGCTCACCAGCTAATCAATAGAACAGGTCAGAAAAGGCCTATGTTTTGGGAAAGAAAGAGCTTTGATGGTTTAATGCACTGGCTTCCCAAGGTATGAACATTCATATTATCTTTAGGGAAAGATGTATTGCAGTCCCTGTGTGAGAAGGGCAGGAACAGGTGAGCTGAGTACCTGGCACAGCAGCTTCATACCCTGATGAGCCCCACTGCAAATGCTTTACACCTCTATGCTTTGGGGTATTCAAAAGCCCTTCCTATGTTGTCCTTAAACTCTAGATTGTAAATCTGAACTATCACTACCCAGCTCCTAAACACTTTTGAACTTGATGATCTTGGAAGTCTTTTCCAGCCTTAGTGATTCTATGATTCTTGCGCTATCTGCTTCATATCAGAGTAAATCTGGTGCACAGCTGAAGTCCTGGCTGCAGCTGAGCAGTGCTGGCCTGGCTGTGCTCTGGTACAAACACAGGGCTGGAGGGTGGCTTTCCACACCCTCAGCTGCTCTGCAGCACTCAAGAAAGCAGCAGGGAAGTTCAGGCTGCCTGTCCTTGGATTGCTTCCGTATGCTTTGTGTGTGTTTCAGTTCCCCTGCTCTGACTGAATTTCCCTGATCACTTTCTTCAGTGAGAGAGTTGGACACATAGTCCAAATCTCCAAGGCACACAGTGCAAAATCTAAAGTGACCCATGCTAGGAGCCAGGAGCCATTCTGAAAGCGCTAGTGAGCCCCCTCCTCACCTCAGGCTCCTTCACCCATTTATTAGGCAGAGGCCTATGCTACGCTGTCAAGTAGCTGTAGAACAAAACACCAAGGGACCATTCCCCTCCTCAGCCCCTCTTGAAATACGTAAGTCTGTTAAAAGAGTCATACCAATGTTAGTATAATAATGCAACACTTGAAAAGTGAGCCCTCATTACTGCAATACTTGTTTCCTGTGCATCCCTTGAGTCCATCTTCTTAAGTCTATGGCCTGGAACAAAATATTTACGGTCAGCATTTCCCAGCTAAATCAGAGGTGGAAAAAGCTATCAGCTCTGTTTTGTCTGCTGCATGGGCAGCACAATTTAGAGCAATATTAAGCTGACAACACCAAACCCTCAGCCACGGCAGCAATGCAGTGACGTCCCACTGCCTTTCCTGGGATTTGGTATCAGCTCAAAACAACATCTGCACATACAAAGCAGCTATATCTATCTTTCCCCAAAAGTATTAATTCCCTAGGACTCACACAGAAGAAAGCACTTCAGCTTCAAAACAAAGAACCAGATACTTAATTCTTGTATTAAGGATGTGAATATGAGTAAATACACATAATGAGTAACTCTTAAATCAATATTATTTTTGGACTTCAGTACAAGTTAACATTTTAAACAAACTGGTTTTTAACAACCTCTACAGAAGTCAATGAAGCATCAGCCACCTACAGAAGGAGGTGATGCATCCCTTAAGGTTCATTTTTAGCTCCTTTTGGGATGATTTTAAACACTTTTTACAGTACTTTATCTGATCTTTCTTAAAAAGGATTCACAGTATGCTATAGAAACTTTGCTGGATTTAATTTTAAAATTAACATTAACCTGTGTACATATTGTGTGGGATTTAGTCATGCCTGGTCAGGATGACTGAAGATCAATCTGTCAATGCCAACAGAATGCTGGTTTAACCCATTAGGGGATATTTAACCCATGAAATGCATCAATGCCATGCCCTGCTTACCTTAGTGCTCACACTGTTGGTGCAGCCCAGCTCTGCACTGCAGCAGCAGCTGCATGGCTGATCTCTTCCAAGTCCTGCTTCCCAGTCCAGCACACACCTGTACCAAGGCAGGTGTGTTTCTCCTGCCAGCAGAGGAATGGTACTGCATCCTTCCAAAGGAGCATGTGCAAGTGTCCCCCATGGACAGGCAGCCTGAACATGGTCTGTGCTGTGTACAGATGAACCCAGTCCCACAGAAGCTGTGCTGTGGAGGGACTTTCAGATCTCTCAGGCAAGGTCAGCAGTTCTCCCATCTCCCTCCCACTTTTCTGGCACTGCCCCAGCTGAACGGAGCCTTGCCTCTGACCAGGAGTCCTCCCTGAAAGGTCACACAGCCTGCTCCTGTCCACTGCCTGCCCACCCTTGGAGACTACTGGCTCACACTGCTAGTGTGCAGTGGGATTAGGAAAGAGAAATGTGCACCTACTTTTGAAGAAGAAAAATGTGAGAGATGCACATCAAAGCCCTCACAGCATCTTCAGTGCCTATCACAGGTTGCCCAGAGCAGCTGTGGCTGCCCCATCCCTAGAAGCGTCCAAGATCAGGCTGGATGAGGCTTGGAGCAACCTGGGATTGCAACGAGATGAGCTTTAAGGTCCCTTCCCACCCAAACCATTCTGTAGTTCAGTGACCTTCTGAAACACCTCTTACACTTCAGCCAAAGCTGTCTTCTCTGGGTACCTAAATACCTGCAAGCTTCTGCAGCCACGGTGCTAGAGATGTCCAGCTGCTGAGGGCAGAGCTAAGACCAGGGTTGGGGGCACTGCAGCCTCCAAAAGGGCTGCATCCAGAGGCTGAGCTCCTTAGAGTACTGAAAATGAGGAGCAGTTGTGGAAATTCCAGGTCGCAGCAGAGCTACGCTGGCTGGGATAAAGCTGAAAGCACATATGGAGAACAAGATTAAAAAAAGAGACAACGTAAGTGAGAAAGGAGAAAGAGGAGGAAGAGCTGACAGAGCAATCGTTAAGAAGGATGACATATTCTTAAATAGAGAGAAAGGATGACAGAGAAAGGAAAGAGACAGCATCTCATACAGAGGAACAGCTAGGGATTAGTTTCAGCTCACCAACAACATGTGCAGGCTGCGTTACCCTAGATGTAGCACATACTCTGAATTTGGGGTAAAAAAGGCCACTGTCACCACTGAATCCTATGCCTTCTCATACGTGGTGCAAGGCTGTGGATGAAAACAGTTTCAGTACACCAGTAAGACTACCACATCTACACAGCACTGGCAACTGATACATTCATAAAGAGGAGCAGAAGTATCTGTCTGGCCAGATGCACTGTAAATCAGTTTTATCCTGCCATAGGCTATATGGATTGCTGGAAGCTGGAAGCTCTACCAAATTGATCACACATCATTATGAATTAGTTTCAATGGAAGAAATAGAAACAAAAAGCAAAGTACCTGGGGTTTATTTTCCCCTCCCAAAATACACAGTGCCTCCCAGTGAAGCTGATTTCCATGAATTATTGAATCTACTTGGTCCTGAGTGCAGTGACTCTCTGGGAAGCAGCTAAGAGGTTTTCCTGCCCTGGAGCTAATGATATCTCTCAGTTATTTTCCATATGCTGCATGCAACTAAAACTAAAGTTTTGAACAGTTATTTTCCACACACAGGAGAAGGGCTCTCTCCCATGATCTAATGTATAGAGCTGAGGTGCCTTGAGTTTCCTGCGCTTTTTGTATGTCATGAGGAATGCCTCAATACTAACAAAACCCCAAGAAACAACCAAAACTGCATTTCTAAATCATCACTTCAGAAGGGGTTTTCCAAGCACCACTGACTGTGCTCTGTAGTCAGTCTATGAAACAGCAGAGAAAATGTAAATATTTTGCTCAGAATCTCCCAAAGAACAAATGACAGCATAAACACCATCACACAGACCTCTCACTTTGAGCCTTGTCTTTGAATTTACAGATCAGCCATTGGTAGGGACAGGCACTGGATCATCAGTGCTCATCTGCCAGCTAATGCCAGCTTTTTTGTGCTGATTTCCATCTCTTCAGCTGGCAAAGGCAAGCAAATCTGTATCATCATTAGAAGGACTGAATTTAAAGTGAGCCGTTAATCTACCAGTAGCAACTCCACAGAATAAAAAGCCAAACCAAAACTAAGTTTTGCTGTCCTTACCCAGGATATGTATACAGCAAGAGAAGAGATGGTTTCTTTTCTATACAGTAACCTCACATATTAAAACATGAAAGACAAAGCTGGGGGTTGTCCCTTGCTTCTTTCTACTATTTCCTTTGAGTTTCTCCCTCAAATTAAAACCCAGATTGCCTTTGCTTTCCAATTTTAATACAGAGTAGCTCATTTTAGTTAGTCAAATCAAGGAATTTGCATCTATATCTCTCTCATACTTGTACTTTGTACAGAAAATATACCCCAAAGTAATATTTTCTTTTCATTTTCATGAAAGTGGTGCCTCAGTGAGGACTACAGAGTGAGGTCCCAATCACAAAATGCATGCAGTCTCTTCCCTATCTCCCTTAACCTTGAGAAGCAAATGCTAGAAGAAAAGAGGAAAAAAACTAAATCCTCCTTTGTCAGCCAGCCTGACTGTGGCTCACAGACGTCACAGGGAGCCTGTGCATTCCTGAATGCTAAATAATCTCCTAGGCTACATACTTTCTCTCAGCGGAGCTTAAAAAAAGAGATCTCACTTTGAGCAGGGCCATGTTGGCATGGCAACAGGGGAAAAAGGGAATCAGCAAGCCTGGCACTCCTTGCCAGGAGCAGTAGACTTTGTGTGATTCTCATTTTTGTCAGAGATGTGATGGCACCTACCTCCTCTCCAGCACAAGTTCAACCCATGCCCAGTGGGTGAGGAAGGGCTGCTGCCCACCCTGTGTGCTGGCAGGACCTGCCCCCATCAGACAGACCTAGGGACACCTTGTCCTGGGCTGGAAAGTGCATCAACCTAACACCTGAGCTTCCACAGTGGAAAAACGGGAGGAAAGGATTTGTGAAGCATGGAGCTAAGGAGGTTAATGACAGCCTTCATGACACAGGGCAAGGGAACTGGAAATGGGGCCAGCAATGCTCACCAGCACATCCCATGCCATCACCTAAGAACCTGATGCTTCCCTTTCAAGGTGACTTTGGAGAAGAAGATGCCATTTCAGCTCTGCCTGAAACAAGGGTAGCTGTGTGCCTACAAAACAAGGCTCTGTTGTTTAATAAAGAACATTCTTCCAAATCTTCCTGCCCTCAGATCAAAACTGGAATGAAAGATTATATGCTGGCATGGTCCCCAGCAGTACCACCTCGCAGCTGCTCGGTGCCAAATATTGCCCAGTGTTTCTGAATGTCCTTTATGATGCCATCATGGTGATGGAGACCACGACAGACCCTCTAAATGCAACAGGAACAAGCCTTTGAAGCGCCCCATCTCTACCCCTCTCAAGGGGCACAGCTGAGCCCAGCCCAAAGGGCAGAAGCCTGTGGGGAGGTGGCACACAGTCCTGCACAGAGCTGGGCCACCTGTCCATGGCTCTGCACAGACCTCCTGGCTGACCTGGGGTAGCTGTCTCCACCCTTGTGCCTTTTCTCCTGGCTTTTCTAAGTCCTGTCTACTTTATGTAATTCATAAATGCTGAACTGTCTCCTACCACATACTTCATAACCTGAAATGGACTCCAGCAGAACAGGCCACAAATTAGAATGTGTCTTCCAGGCACAACTGCCCCAGCAGTCACTCAGCTAATGCCACTGCTGGATGGTTGAGCTCTGACCAACAGAAACAGGGCAGTCTGCATTTACAGCCCTCCTTAAAAGAGTACTTAAACACAGGTGGTGGGGAGGGCAGGCAAACATAAAAAGCAGAGACAAGACAGAAATGAAACTCTCAGAAAGCATTTGATATCTGACATTTTCAGTAGCAATACCTCTCCTGGCCACAGCAGTCCTCCAAGAAGGGCTGCAGATGTTTCCAAAAGGCAACTTTGACAAACAGAGCTCATGGCATACAGTCAAAACTGTGGTGTGGTTGGAACATGTTATGAAAGATGCTTCTTCTATATCCCAGCCCTGTTGTTCCTTGTTACATCTCCGAGGTTATAGATTATGTTTTCTGGGAGCACTGACAGCATCAAGTGCGTGCTGGTTGCCAAGCCAACATGCTCACAGGCACTCTGCTCTCACTTCTTATGGAAGCACTGCTGCTTTTGCAATGCTTGTACTGCAACAAGGAAACACCAAAATAAATTGAAACACCAACAGGGAGCCCAAAGGAAATGGCTGGCTGATGCCTTCTCTTGGTCAAATGCAGCACTGATGTGGTACAATGCAGCAGCTGACTCTGATGGTGTTACTGCACCTGGTTTGAGATATGGTTTGCGAAAGCAAATCTGAACCACACACTCCCAGAGGAGCTTAGGGATAAAAGAGACTGAGGGCTGACTCCCAGCCATGGGAACCAACAGCAGCTGTGATGCCTTGGGCTTTCCAGACATCACCTGCATACCAGGTTGTCTCACCCTGCTCCCTTTCAGACAATAATTTTTGCATTCTCCCCACAACTGTGCCAGACCCTCCAGCTCCTATCCATACATGTCAATCATAGACTGATTTCTAAAGCCCTAAGAGGAGGTGGGAAGGCAGAGCTAGGCCCTTAGAGAGGTTATGACTGGACAAAAAATGTTATCTTACTGGATTGACTGATAGGGCCAGCCACAGAAAAATCCAGAGAGACTGGTCTATATAGTAGTGATTGAATATTTTAGAGTCAAGCAGACAATAGCTGTGGGTAGGGAATGTGAAAAGATGGAATTTCTGTGCCTTTATTCCTGGTCCTCTGCAGGAGAACAACTGAGAAGGACCTTTGTAGCAAGGTTAACAGAGAACAGTAAAATCCCCAGCATTTTCTACAAGTTCCCCACAGGGGTTCTGTTGCCCTCACCTACACTGTCTTCAGCAACATACTTTGCATATGTCTATAATATTCCAACAACGTGTCCCAGAAAATGACACTTGTACTGAACACAGAGAAGAAAAGTTTCAGATGCCTGGTATGTTTGCCTATCTAAACTGGCAGAGATGATGGTGTACAGTAATTACTGTCACATTTCCTGGGCAAAGGAAGGGAGATAAAAATGCCTAATTAACAGCTTCTTTCCCATGGGAGCCATCATGACATAATAAGATACCTTCTTCCAGCTCTGTAAAACAAATAACATAAATGGGACAAACCCAGCAGTCACACTCAGCTCTGAATGTCACTTATTTTACATCCTTCTGTGCATTTTGTTTGCATTGCTCAAGACATGCTGCTTGCTGAAAATGCACATCTGATGACAAGGCCAGGAAGCTCCTTTGGGAAACAAGAATTCAGGGAGCTTATGGGGAGGGGCTTACTAGCTCCACAAGGACTTGGGCAGCAGCAGGACAGCCAGTGCAAACAGCCAAACAAAAAGGAAAGCTCTGACAAAAGTAGTTCTGTCGAAAAGATCAAAAATGGCTCCATACAAAGAAGGCCTCTCTGTATCTCTACTGCCAGTGCCATCAGAATATTGCCACTTGTATGGCAAGAGAGAGAGGAAGGAAAAGAGATTAAATGAGATGTCACTAGAGGAGGGAACAAACCATAGCACACCATGGGACCAGGTTATGACTGTCAGTACATTTCAGACTGGAGAGGCTGTTGCATTTAGTGGCCCTAAACAGGGAGCTGCAATTCTGTTCCATCTCAAGCTCCAGGTCTCATTGATAGGGGCTGAGGGCCCTCAGCCTGCACAACCAAGCATCATGGTGATTTTCTGACAGTGCTGTGCTGATGAGGGCTTTGAACAAGATCCTCTTTACCTGCAGACTGACTACGACAAGGCAAGGTTATAGAAGACAATGAGATACAGACTATTTCCTTGACACACAGCAGGAGGCTGAAACAAGCATAATTCCTGCCTTCAATGCAATTTGGGGTTTTTTTGCATAGCTAACCTAAAAGGACTCTGCTCAAGCACTACTGGCTATGACAGGGCAGTCTTTCAGGCTTGATTCCCTGCACCTTATAGAAATATGCTTGTTTAAAAGAGTAGATGGTCAGAGGAATAAGCTTGTTCCAGATATCCATTTAGTCCAGCTTTACAAAGCCTGAAACAAAGGGTTGAATTAGAATAAATTATATTCCAAGTAGTAATGTGGTTAGTCCCGTCCCAGTTTTCTCTTCAGTTGTTTCCTGCTGTCTGAATCCCCTCCTTTCTGGGGTAGTATCTGCCATCACACAAAAGCTGGTTTGTCTCTGGATCAGCATATAAAACTGGAACTTTTTCTACTGTCCTCAGCTTATCTTACAATTTTCCTTTTTTCCCTACCTCTTCCCACCCCAGCTTTGCTCCCTCATAGCCTCCATCTCACCAGCTCTCCTGCTGCTGAGTGTTTCCCCACATTCCTTAGTCCCTTATTCTCTCTCAGATCAATTCTGCCACTTCTTCATTCCTCTTCACAGGTCTAGGCTCCCTCTTTCTGGCTCACCAGCAGACCAACACACAGTGACTGCGTTCCCTAGCCTCCCTCATGGATCTGACTCTCACCTACCTTCCTCATGACTCCAGAGCCAAAAGTGCCCAGCCTGTAGCCAGACTGCTGTGCCCTGTTAGTGACCTTGCTACAGTTTACCACAGTCCCTTTGCATCCCACATGGTTTGGGTTCCCTGCCAATTAATGAAGGGCTACATTTTGTCACCCTGGTATGACATGTTACTGTCCTTAATGTCTGACACCAGGACACAGACACTGTCCTGAGGCTCTGGTAATAGGATTTCAGGAAATGCTTTCCTTTCATCTGTCAAAAAAATAATTCATCAAATAACAGTGTGGGTAATCCAAACCCCATCCAATTACAAAACTGAATTTGGCATATAAAGAAGAAAGCACTTTATCAGTTGAGTCACTGTATATAAAGACATACTGCAGAAGTTGTCTCTCCCTAATTATATACATTCGACTGGTTAGTTACTCCATTACTGAAAAAATAGATGCATTTTAAGTGCAAAAAGCCAAACCTTTTTTTGTAGCTTGATGTTTTTGCAATTAAAATAAACGGATTATGCTGAATTGCTGGCTCCCAGAGAATGCTGCAGCACATCTGTAGTCCTCCTCACAGCTTCCTCTTAGTTAGCTGACCACAACTTACCAGTGAGCAAAGAAAAGGCTGCCACCCCTGTGTTTCACTGCAAGCCAGGCACATCCTGTGGTCTACCACTGGGTCCAACCCAAAGCTTTCCTTGTCAGCCCACTTCAGAGTGAGTTTATGAGGATTATGCTATCATGTCCCTTTGCATCACACATTTCACATGACATGAAAATGTTTGGCTTGACAAAACCTACAGGTCTCATTCTCCGCTCTTAATAATCCCACAGGCTTCACCAAAGATGCTCTGTGTGCACAGGTGAGAAGGGACATGGACAGACATGAAACAGGGAGAACACATACAAACTCGGGGGTCTCAGGCTGTGGGATGCTGCAGACTGCACCAAAGGCAAGGTGTCTTCAGGGGCATCTCCAGAACAGTGTGGTATTTGTGTCTGGCAGAAGCACGGGGCTCAGCTGCTCTGCTAGGGGTAGCCCAAGTACAAATATGAATTTACATTCACAAAACACATACAAAAAGAACTAGGTGCTTTACCACCCACACTTTTATCACACCCCTAATAGCTTCGTGTGGGCTATGCCAAAAAACCATGTCTCTTCTCTTGCATGAATCTGCCTTTGAGTTGGGTGGCTGCTGGATCAGGCCCTGAGGCTGCCCCCTGTCCACAGCTCTGTGCACTCCACCACGTTCCTATCGGTCCCTTTGAAAGGAGGGCTTTGATGTGTCTCCATAATGCAGCCATTACCAGCACGACGCTGAGACAGATCAATCAAAGGCAATGCAACAGCCACATTCAAAGGATTCCAAAAATTGAGGTCAGATTCAGTAACTCTTAGACACAGAGAGAGAGATAGGAATACATACACAAAGGCAAATTTTGACGGTGCAAATCTAAAAGTGTCATTTGTAGTGATGGACTGGATGCGTTTCAGGAAGAACTGTTGCTTCCTCCCCCCTCACCATCCCTTGCCTCTGCATCAGTGTCTTTGTCCTGGTGGTCTCATCCTAATTTTTCCCTTAACACACAGCCCTTTGATTTTACAGCACAACCCCTGCAAAATGTGTCCTGCTGCTTTGCTGTGCCTTGAACAGAACACCTCTCCCTAGGAGAGGGCCATTTTCTAGCTGTATCCCAGCTCCTGGGTCAGCCAGATGCAGCAGCAGGGGAAAACACCTCAAAATGCACCAGGGATTAGGTGATGGACAGCTGCCTGGGAAATCCCTGTTTAAACTCTGCTGTGCATAAGGTTGTTGCAGTTGCTGGGGATTTACAGATTCCAACATGAAGGCTGAGAAGCCAAAGATTTTCCTAGGTTACAGTGCTGGACTTGTACCAGAGAAAATAAAATCCCTGTAAATCTACTCAAATCCACAGCTTGGCTTAATTATCTCCGTCGACCATGGCTTCCTGTGCTTTTTCTCCTCAGATGTTTGGAGTCAGTAAACTACTACAAATGATTCAATGATTCACATTATTGATAATTTTGTGTATCAGAGTGGCATTTAAAAATCCTACCTGATGCAATACCCCGAAGTTACAATTTGCAAGCAGAAAAACACAGCAAAGATGACTAAATTTTCTTGTGAATAAAAATCCTGATTTCAAGATCAAATTCTGAATCAAACACCAAAAATCTAGAAGTCCTGCCCCACACTGCATTAAGCACATCCAGCTAGTAAATACTAGTTTGAAGTGGCAATACACATGCTGGTCCCTTTCTATCATTCCAGTAAGCTGCTAACTGGTTTCTCCTTCAAAAAGAGAAAAATATTGAAAGAAATGTATCTTAAGTATCCTACAAAGGTTTCCATTGCACTGATTAAATGTGGGCTAAGCCAGTGCCTGCGTGTACAGCGCACAAGTTTCCAGAGAGCTAGGAATTCAGGCATGAAGGCAAGAAGTTCTAGGGACTTTTCCAGTGCTCAAGGACAAAGATGCCGTGAGATAAGCTGTATTAAGACTCCCAAACAAAAGCTGTACATATCGACAGTAAGTCTCCACAGCAGAGATCTTAGAGTCTGAGCAGACAGTGAGAAAACTGCAGGGAGGGAGGAAATGAGGTCATAAAGTGGTGACTGAAGCAAACTTCACCTGGATCAAGAGTAATCTTGCTCCCTCAGCAAATCTGTGTCCCCAGCACTACTGCATGTCCTAGAACATGCTTCCTCATTTTGTCTTGTTCTGCTTTTAACCACTTGCCTTGAAAAGCAACATGAAACGGCACTACTATAAAGCCTGCTGATGGCCAGCAGTAGTTTCCTTCCTCTTGTCACCGATTAACTGCAAACTCAATTAAATATTTGGATCTCTCTCTGACCAGCACTCAGAACCTGAGCTTGAGAGAGCCTGAGAAAAGCATCTCTCCTCCCTTTCTAAGGATAGGAAATTCCTCTTCATCCTGTGAAGTTATCCCCACTTTTCCATAGGTATGGGGGGACTTGTCCAACATGGGGTGACAAATCTGTGGCAAAGACGAGAAACGCACTCAGTCTCCTCATTGCTAAGAGCTACAGCATCTCACCTCTCCCGCTTATTTGTTGGCTAAACATAGAATAAAGCTGGGTTACAGCAAAGAGAGAAGACCTCGTTATCATCTCCCCAATCATCAACACTGTGTTCACCTGATTGCTCACACATCATTTCTTTTACCTTGGCCAAAATTTGAAAGCAAATCTGCAAGAAGAGACTTAAAATATAAACACATTTACTTTTAGCAGAGACCTCCATTTCCAGCACAATTGCTTATAAAATGACTGTGTGGTCCAGGAGCCTTAAAATTCGCCAGCCTCTGAGAAATTATGGATACCATCTCCAAATGCTGTCAACAGCCAAAAAAACATTGCTAGAAAGATCTCTTTAGCATGCATGAATGGATGCATCAAGGGTAGTTGTGTCTATACAAGTGAAATTCTTGCACTGTGCTTCTGCGGTTTGGAGTGGGAACTCTGCACAAAGATAATTAGCATTTATTTACTTCTAAAACAGGAAACTCACTTTGCATACTTCATTTTGACACAGTCACACTTTTTTCCTGCAAATAACAAACTGAATTCTAAAAACCTTACATAGTTTACAAATAGACTAAGTCTCAGTGAGCATCCAGTGAAATATGGCTGGGCAAGGATGAATAAATGCTGATACTGAATTGCGGTATTCCCAGCCAGAATAAGCAATGCATTATTTTGCAAATAGTACATGGTTTCAAGAAGATCTTGTTACCTGTGAGCACTAACAGGAGAATCCATCCTTCTTGCACACACAAATGCACAAGCCTTCTATGCACAGCAGTTGGGCAGTTTCCTACTCCCTCATGGCCCAGAGAGCCTGAGCTGCTGCTCTGTACCAGTCTGTTGCCACATCCCTTGACGGGTAACCCTGTCTCATTTATGAAGAAGCCCTTTCCTGAAGCCTTCTCAGAGCACTGTCCAGAATCCCGAGTACATATCATCTGTGTAAGCCCGGGTGAAGAGCTAGTGCCCTTCCAAAGCACATGCACCCTCATGTCAGCTCCCCCATGCCCCATGCCATGCTTGACTCCACCTAACATTTCCTCTTGGAGAAATACCCAGGGGCCACAGAGCCCTGTGTTCTGCGGCAGGGCATCGAGGTGCATTACCTGCAGTCTCCCTGCTCCCTGATGACAGCTCTCCGTTGATCCCATTCTCTTTGGTCTGAGCATATGTCCCTGGCTGCTCATGGCTGCCCAGCCTCAGCTCCTCATCCTCTCGGTACGGAAATCCATTGGCACTTCTGACCAGTCCAGCACTTGCGCCACCCTGATCCTTAATTTCAGGTGAATGTGGGTGTGAAGAAGCCTCTGTTAGCTGACCTGAAGTCCAGTGTGGTGCCTTGGCTTCGTCTTTCCTATCCTCGGCCATGGCTCCTTGCCTTCACTGCTTGGCCTGTAACGAGAGGAGGCGAGATCAGTTCCAAATGGGTGACTGTGTCCCTGACCATCAGCACAAGCATGTCACCAGCAGTGTTTCTGGGAAATTCAAGTCCAGCAGAGTAAAGAAGTATCTCTCTGTGTTTGTCCTAGCCATGAGTGAACTGATTTAAACCCAAAAGAAACCACCAGCAGTAAAAATTAGGGGTCAAGTCCTCCCTGACTCTCACAAGCCTTGCAATTATTATCACCATTTTCTTGATGGCTGCCCATTCATTAATCTGATTTTAATGCATTAATTACAGTCAAAATATCAACCCAATTAGCAAGAAGTGAATGTGTCACCACAACGCCACGACCCGTTCCCAGGGCAGTAAAGTAAGAATGCCCCAACTGCTGCAAGTGAAGCTGCTGCAGTTGCACTGAGGGGGTGCTTGTCAGGCACAGAAGCACAAGGTGATGTGGCCACTCCAGCACATGCAATCTGCTACTTGCCATGACAGAAGTCAAGTCTGGGAATGTGCAATGGGCTCCTGAACATCCATGCCGCCTGACCCCAGTTAAATCCCCTCTTACTTGCTGTTATGTGAACATTTATACACATTTATCCAACCCTTTTGTCCAAAACAGTCCATGGGGAACAGCTTCTTTCTCACACAAGCATTTGCAGTCTCTTTTGACTATCAGTATTTGTACAGAAATAAAACTAATCATGATTTGCTACTTCACACATATTTCACACTCCTGTCCTTAGCTCTCATTTGTCCAAGCCAAAGAATGAAGCCACTGCATAAGCCATAGCACTTGGCTATTCCTCTCAGATAAATGCAGCAGTAGCTCCTCAATATGTAAACCTAGGAAGGCAATAAATCATAACCATGTTTTGATGATACAGCAGTAGAGGAGAAGGCAACTTGCCCTGAGTTAGCTACTTCAAAGTAGAAACCAGCAGGCCTTTTCCAAAAGCACTTGCCACCTCTTTTTTTCCTTGGGAGAAAAAAACATAAAAGCAGCGAGCTGAATGCAGTCAATCAGCCACATATCACAGAGGCTGAGCAGTCTAGAAAAGGCAGCACAAACTGGACAGTGCCTATATTCTGCAGATATTCAACAAAAAACAAATCAGAAAAGAAACTAGTTTCCATAATGTCAGGTCAGTTTGAAGAAAACCTCTAAACATGAGAAAAGGGTATTTGCCAGACAATCATTCATAATTGATAGTTTGACCTCTTTATGATCAGACATTATTAATAAATAATAATGGCTTTGAGAGCTACTTTAGATTTTTTAAAAAAACATGGTGAATCACAAAATTAGACCTCATTCACAATGTGTGACTCAAACTAGAGTTCCATATCAAAAAGGACTCAAGTCTTCTGCCTCATGGTGAAATCATGTTGTTTTAGAAAGAAGAACCCTGACCCACCACCATCCCCAGGAGGAACCTAACTGAATAAAGACTGAAGGAACTGGTGAAATTGCAGCCCAGGTTTTCCTTTGAGCCATAATGAAAATGATGGGATGCGCTGTATCACAGAGGAAGGAGACATGCCTCAGACAACTACAGGTAAGAAAAGAGTCATTTCTCTAATGGAAGACTCAACAGGGAGACATTCCGCACATACAGACAGAGTTTTAGAGCAGTCATCTCACATCATACCAGGAGAGCTGATGGCATAATTACAAAGAACGGTTCAAGATGGGCAAAAACCCCCTCCTACAAACAAAAAAATATACCTCTGCCTCTAGATTTCTTTACTGCGTGATTCTAGAGAACATTTCCTGATCAGAGCCTTTCCAAAACATGAGGCCATGGGACAGATGCTTCCTTTTTTACAGGAATGAGTAGCACACGTTCAAAGCCACCAACATTTGGGGTATGAGTACAGAAAAAAATCCTATTCTGAGGGGAAAAAAAAAAAAAAGAGACAATTCTCATTTATGTCCCTTGGGGAAGCTCAGGAAAAAAAACCACAAAAAACCCAGAAAAAAACAACCAAAGTAAAAGCCCAAGCCCTAACTCAAGGCCTCCCTCACCAACCCAGTGTGCTTTGAAGCTGAGCGCAAGATCCAGGAACAGGATGAACCTGTCCACCAGCTTCACCAGTTCAGCCCCTGGGTCACCCATGAGAGGAGTCCAAAGGCACAGCAGGACAGGGAGGGTTATGAAAGAGCCAAGTGTGGGGAATGTAGCTCTGAAAATCACTGGGACAAATGTAATGGTTATATTCCACCACTGCAGTTTGGTAGCTATTATCCCTTCCTTCCTGGTTCCAGGCAGACACTCCCTGCTTCACTTGAAGCTCTTGAGGATGGATAGTCACATCCTCACAATGGACTGTGTCACAGAAGTCCCCAGTGAAAATAACAAAAGTGCTTTTATCTTTAAAAATAAATACAGTGGGCAGACTTCAATGCGAGCTGCGTGTATCTGGAGGCAGAATTTGGCTCAGTATTTATAAAAGATGGTTACAGAGTAAAGCATGGATGAATTCATTCTTGCCTCTCTGTCATTCATCAAGTGCTCTCAGAGTTTATAATGGTAGGAGAGAAACAGTGAGTGAGTCACACAATACATCTTTGTACTCAGCAATTTAGCAATGACTATCTGCTGTGTGCTGTGATTCATCTCCAGCTTGGGTTAAAATCCAGAATACACAGGTGTGCTTTGCACCATCAAGTTAGTTGTTTTTCTTTCATTTCATTAACATACAATGGAATTAAATTCATCAGGTAATGTAAATATTGACAGAAAAACCAAAGTGGCCAGACAATATAGCAGAATTTAAATAGTGATAGCTATGTAACAAGAAAAAACCTGGAATAATTTGAACAACTTAGGGAAACACTGTACTTCAGGGAAGCAAACAGTCGCTCTTTTTACCATGAGTTTCTTATTCTTTGCATAAGCTGCAATGAAGGCTTTCAAAAAAACATAGATAAGAAGGCACAGCCAGTCTTCTACGACGTCATGTTGCTTTAGTTAAAATTGCTTTGGATCTTTATGATCCTTTTTTTGCTAACCATTACAACAGATCTGCTTTACCAGGGAATACACAGCAGAAATCTCACAGCATGTCCTCACTCTTTGTCTAAGGTTAGTGGTAGTGAGGGGGTGAGCAAGCCAGGTGCTTGCTCACAGCAGAAAGAGCAGTGGAGCTCACAGACAGTACCAGCCTTGGCTGCACCACCCCACCAGCACAGCCCCTTACTCCAAAGCCATTCTGGCCCCCACCATGCCCACAGGGGAGGCTGTGTTAGCTACACAGCACAGGGCTGTGGTAACACTCCTCCCTCAGGATGCTCCTCACCTTGAAGTCTGACCAAAGTCAGCCACGCAAATCACAGTACAGGACTAGGGTGGGAAACACCCCCTCCTTCCAGAGGGATCAAGGAGGTGCTGTTGAGCATCACAGATCACATTGGTGATACTGACCCACACCATGGGCCATGCACAGCCCTCCCAAAAAGGCTTTCCCTGTCCAGTGACAGGGGACGCCACTGAAGCCATTGCTTGTCTGGAGAGATCATGCTCCTCTGGCAGCAGCAGTGAAGAGATACTTCACAGACCTTAAGTTCGTGTCGTTGTAACTCAGGCAGTGCACTGAGGGGACAGCATTATGGATCTGAACTGGACATCTTGTCCTCTGAACTAATAACCTGGAGGAGAAATGATGATAAAAATGAACCCTCTCAGCTTTTTCAGCCATTTGGGAACTGTACAGAGACAGAAAATACTTAAACACAGAGGGACAAAACTCGTGGGAGATACATGGTCTGACACTGCAGTTACCTCCTCCTTTTGCAGGCACTCTACATGTATTTATTAATTCATGTGCTCTTTCATGTGACACCAGCTCCAGCTGCCATGAACCAAGCCTGAATGCTTTGAACTTTATGCATAGCAAATCACCCACAGTAATACACCATGAAGCCATGATATACAAAACCCAAGGTAATGCTGATTAAATCTCCTTTTGTGTTAGCTGTCCAGAATCATCTTAGTGTTATATTAACACTGTCTTTGCATATAAATGGATGGATTTTGTACAAATTTCTTACCTTTTAAGACAACAGAATTAGGCCAATACTGAAGACTTTTGCAAACAGTCTGTCTTCCTGCTTCAAGTCATGGTTTTACCTGCTCTTGTATCTATGAGCACATTCAGAGTGAAATGAAGATATTTCTATTTCAGGGCAGCTAATTCAACAACTAAGAGAAACAGCCACCTGGATATATGGAGGAAGAGCTACAATTCTAGTTCAGGCAAAAATTATCACTGGAGCTTCCTGAAGGGAGAGACAACACACTCTTTAAAAAAAAAGAAAAACAAACCCTGGCAGGATGTATGCCAGATCCAGAGCACAGTAGGAAGAAGAGGAGATGTGCCCTGTGGATGGCTCCAGGACCAAATGCTGCTTCCCAGAGGGCAATTTAACTCAGATGCACCAGAGCACTGACTCAGTTGCACTGAATTGCAGCTGCTTCCAAGTCCAGAGCCAGGAGAGGGAGGGGACCACTCCACAGATGGAGGCTGGAGTGCACAGATACAGCTAATGACCTCAGGTATCCAGGACTTCCTCAACTAAACTGCCTAGAAGAGATTTTTTTAAAAAAATTTTAAAAATTCAGAGAATTTCTTTCAGATAAAAGAAATTAATGAGGTGACATGTTCGTAATTTCTTGCAGAAAGCAGGGCACTAAGAATTAAAGAAGAAATTAAGATATCTTCAAAATGAGTTACACTATACAAAAATAGGGTGCAATCAAACTTACACTAGTAAATAACACAACAAAAGACATTTCATGACCCCATGCCAACTGTCCAGTAGAAATGATGGATCTAAATATTAAATACTAGGCACAGTGATTTAAAAGGTCCAGATGGAATATGCCAGAAAATTTACCTTACTAACAACTTACATCTAGAAGAGCCAGGGAAAGCAGGGAGGTATCAGGAGACCGGAATAGAAACAAGAGGCAGAAGGGGGGAAATTTAGATGGACAAGATCCAATAACCTCCTGCCACCATCAAAAGCTCAGGCTGTAGTATATAGTACACAAACCCTACCAACACTGCTGTCTTCATGGACTCCACATATCCACAAAACAAGGCAAATTTTGGATGCCATTTCACTCCTGCATTTCACTCCTGCATTTCAGCTAACGTACATCTCTCAAACTAATGGGATTATTTTCAGATGTGAGTGGTGTGCTTCACATTGCTCAAACAGAATGACAGAACACAGCAGGGATAGGGAGAAAGTCTAGTGGTGTCTAATGGGGACCATGTCAGCTTCCGAAGAGGAACGTGCAGTCTTGGTCCAGAAGCCGCAGAACAATTAACCAAAGCTACACTTGATGCTAAATGTCAAAGTGCTGTAATTGCAGTAATATGGAATATTATTAGAGAGAATTATACATTCTCTCCACGAGAGCCACTTTACCTCTCTAGCTGAATAAATGATGAACAAATTTCTCTGATATTTTAGAATAAATATGATTTATTTCTTCCTTGTCCACTGCTTGAGTTATTAGATTTCAGCTAGATCCCTCTTTCTCAACAACAGGAGCAAGACTATCCCCTTAAACATCCCCTTGTATCCCTTAACAATGCAGGCAGTGTTCATCTCCTTGCACTTGTACTGGCATTTGGTGGGTTTTAAAGGCTTTTCCATTTCCACACTGCAAACAGTTGGTCAGTAGCCACATATTCTTTGTAGACAATCCTTTTGATTGTACCTTGGATTACAAAACAGATGAAAAATAACGGATGATGCCTGGACCAGAGGCTGAACAAAGGAAGCTTACTGTGGGAAGATGAATAAAACAAACCACAATCTGTCAGAGCTGAGAACGAAGGATGGTTGCCGCCTCAAAAGCGGTGGATCAGACTTGCAGCACTGGCACAGCAGAGACAAGTCCTCTGATCCTTCCTGTGCAGTGGCCAGGCCTGTGACAGCAGAGATTTAAACCCTTCTCGGAGTTCCCAGCAGCTGAGCTGGACACTGGCTGAGCCAGGCTGGTGGGAAGGGTTGGTCACCCCACTGCAGAAACTGCCCAGGTCCTAAAGAAAGGGAAATGCTTTCCCTTTGAGAAATGTTTATCTGATCAAGCCCTGCTCTGTGCTGAGTTGCAAACTCTGCCTGGCCAGGTGGTGCTGTACAGAAGGGATGAGATGCAGCACGCTGCATTTCCACTGGTAGGAGGAAGGCCTGCCCCACTGCAGAACACAGGCACAAGGATGAGCCATTCAGTTGTTACTCCTTCCTCCCTTGGGAAGGTGCTCATTTCTTCTCTCTGCTGAAAAGCACTTCAGCTGACTCCTCTTAGATGCTCCCCTCTGAGACATTCTTGCCCACCTTGGAGGGCTGCCCTCACTCCCATGCTCAGGACCATATATCAACTTGTTCAAACTCCAGAAATGTAAAACTGCATGCCCTTCTCTCTTGAGATGGTGACATCATGGTACTAGCAGCTTATGACTGAAAAAAACCCAATAAAAAAATCTACTAGAGCTCACTATTAGATAAAAAGAATCCCTGTACACCCCTTCTTGCTTCAACACCAACCCTTTTCAACAAAACCTTGCACTCCTATCTATCATAATTGCTTCCTGCAGGATACAGGAAAGGCATTTTAGCTGGTGAAGGAGATGGTAACCATAACAACAGCACCATGACAACTACAAGAGACATCTGAAACATGAAATACAGCAAGAACTTATCACTGATAAATCTGATCCACAAAAAGGACTGGGAAAGCACCAAAGAAGCCATAGCAGTTAGTGCAGGTGCCAACACAAAGAAACACAAGTGTCCCTGGATTAAACTGCATACAGTACTGCACATGTTAAAATAAGGCACCATGACAGCCCTCTCTTCTGATCAGGAAACAGAGAAGGCAGTCTCTCCTCAATCCTGCCTGAGATCTCTGCTGTCTTAAGGGAGCAGGAGGAACTGAAGGATGGAAGGAGTGCTTCTGAGAAGCCAGGAAGTTTCCTGGCAGCTCCCAAATTTCTCAGTGGAGCTTTTTGTTTCCACAAGAGTCATTGAAACAAGGCCTGAACAAGAACACAGTTCCTCTCAGGGGAGCATCTCTGAGTCAGACACACTGCAATGACTTTTCCACCAAGCACAATTTCAAATGGGTACCATGCACTTCAGAGAAGGCACTGCAGTTGGCAGGCTTGTCTGAAACAGGAAGCTCTGCAGCCCTTAGCTAGCAGTCATCTAAACAACCTGTGCCAAGGCTCTGACTTCAGTTCTGGCAAAAAAAAAGATTCACCGGCATTTGTGGCTACATCAGCCTTTTTACCCTCAGTGCAGAAGGCCCATTAAAACCCACCACAAACAAACAGCATTAGCTCCAAGGGCTCTGGCAGATGAAGTCATTGGGGTGTGATCAGTCAGGGAAACATTCAAAGACATGGCCCTCTTAGGGCTTTTCACAAGGAATTCAGCTCACTGGTTTGCTACACAAAATTGCTCAGTGTAGGCACACCAAGCAGTGGGTCCTTTCGTGGTTCAAATACTTTGTAACCCTCTGCACAGATTCCCTCTTCTAACACCCTAGCTCTTTAAAACACTGCAATAATCTAACTGGAAAAGAAACCTTTCCTCATGGTACACCTCAGAGATTTTCAGGTCTCTACTGAAGGCGTAATGAAATAAACACTCAACAACTCAGTCCTTATTTGTACTTTTAGAGTCTGATTTTTCCTACCAAAATAATTATAAAAGATGCGCTCCTTTTATTACAAACAATTCTTCAAAAAAAAAATTGAAAAACAGAGGAAACCTTTAGTTTATGGAGGTGATTTTGAAGCCAAAAGATGATTCAGACTGCACCCAGGAAGCCTGACTCTAAAAGAAGAATTTTTTTATTTCATATTTCCCTCTTACCACAGTCCCTTCAAACCTCAGTAAGAAGATAGTTGAAGATCCATGACAACACCATAGCTGAGGCTGGAGGATGGGCTATATAAGACAGGAGCACTGAAAATACTATTTAGGTAGGAAAATTTTTCATTGCTTGGGGAAGAAGTATACAATGTGATAGAGCCATTGCAGGCTAGGGAAAACAAGGCAGAACTACAAGAAATACTCACAAAGACATCACACTGAAAGCACAGTCAATGCTGCCAATATTCCACAACTTTGTCCAGCTAAAACCTTGGCTGGCTAATAGAAATGAATATTGAATACTTGATTCCCCTTCCCACTGCCATTTCCATTATAGCTTTCAGTGCTTATAAACAGCTGAGACAAAACCATCATCTTCTTATTTATTGCACAGGTAGAGAAAGCAACTACAGCCTACGCTACACCACACAGTACAATCATCTGATTCTCATCCTCACATTTCCAAACCTGCTCTTTGAAGACATGTCAGCCAAATTGGGTATTTACCATAGACCCTGCAAACAGGCCCCACAGGAATGGGGTTCCTTTGCTCTCAAGTTACAACTGATCACCACTTGTATTTGGATAGGGGCTGGTAAAGGTAACCAACAGAAAGACTGGAGTGAAAATCTTGATGGATTGTTTTCCCTACACTGGCCTAAGACACGCTGATTTGATGCTGCATCTCTTCTCTCCAGAGATTCCAGGATAGATGACAGCTCACATTAAGCACCGAGGAATTAATTAATCATGCTAATATATTAGTGGCACATTCTCCACATAGGACAGGTCTACGCTCTTATCAGCTGCAGGTGAGCTGCTCAATGTGACACAAACTGGACCTCAGCTGACTCCTCTTAGATCCTCTAGGTGCCACAAACTGGACTTTCAGCAGAGGTGATACAAACTTGTCTACTAAGCAAAAACATACAGAGAAAAATTTATCCAGAATAAAGCACTTTACACTGCTACATCTTTGCCTTCTCTGCACACATAACTTATTGACACAACCTTCATTTCCTCTGGTTTCACCAAGATCTCATCAAGCATGACGCATTTACACATGATCTTGACTTACTCAGTGAGCTCTAAATTATTAAAAAAAAAAATAAATGCTGCCTCTATAAATGCGTCTATATATTTTGATTTTTCAAAGGTCTTACCTACCTTTGAAAACTAATTCTACCCCTACTACAACACAATCTTTGAAAAAACCCAGATGCTATCTTTGGGAATATCATAATGTCAGCTATTACAAATGGTAAAACATATGTCCTGGGCTAATTTCTGGCAGATTCTTCCTTTTAAATACAGGCAGGGGAACCAGCCTACAGCAGAATTCTGAAACACAGCTCTCTGCATCCTCTCCAAGGCCATGAACCTGAAAGGGGGATCCAGGGATGGAGTTCCTGACCCAGCTGCCATCCTAACTTAATTCTGTCCTTCCACAGGCTGAATTAAGGGAATATGGACAATTGTTCTACAACTGAGCAAGCACCACAAAAACAATGATGCTAAAATGAAGTATGAAGGCGATAACAGGAAAAGATCTCCAAACTGCTCCAGTTTTTTGGGGTAAAAACTCTTGCTTGTGTGAAAGAAGTTTCCTCCTCAAGTCATGGGCAGCAGATTATTCTTTTGCTGAGAGTGCTTTGAGCTTATCTTTGTAATGTTCAGACACACCAAGTAATCATGCCAGGCACACAGTAAAGTAAAAGCATCGCATTGTCTACCAGAGACATTGTTTATTCATGCAGAAAAAGAGCATCAGGCAAAAGAAAGCTGGTTCCCAGGTGTTGCAGTAGAGCTCTCATTAGGGGTAGAAATGAGCCAAGACACAAACATTTAACAATGTGAAAAGGGCCTCAGTTTATTCTTTATAGATTAGCCATCCTGACTGACTACAGCAAGCTCCTGCTGTAGGGTCCCACTGCAGAGCCCGACTGCTGGTTATTCTCTGCTGGACCATGACTGCAAATATTAGTTTGCAAACTCTGAACACAGGATTTCACCTAGACTGTGACTGCAAGCTCCACTTCCATCAGACCCAGACTGACCTCACAGTAGATCTTTTGCCAGCAGTAACTCCCTTCCTTGTTTCGTTCCTCTTTGTATCTCTCTGGATCATTCCTTCTCTCTCAGGCTCCTCTACCTCCTCAGGGCTCACTTTCCCAAGGTCTTCCTCCTCAGGCTCCTCCTTGACCAGCCAACCCACCCCTTTTATCACACTTATCTTTATTAGTCTCAGCTGCAACCCATGAAGAGCAAGGATGTTCATCTTCTTTGGTAATTAGTACAACTAATTTGGTAATTACAACTAATGACTTATCAGGGGTGAGGTGCCGATAATCCCTTCTTCCACACCAGACCCAGGTCCCTCCACCCTGATTCACTTAAGCAGCTTGAATTCTCAGTTTCATGGTCAGGAAACCATAATAGCTAACAGGAGTCAAAGCTTTTAGCTGCAGCACAGAGCTTCTAACCGGAAATAAATAAATAGAAATAAGGAGAAAAAGCATTGGAAAACTGATCGGGAAATAAGTTATTCACAAATTCAGCTTGTTTCTACA
This sequence comes from Phainopepla nitens, assembly GCA_013400175.1. Classification (NCBI taxonomy): domain Eukaryota; kingdom Metazoa; phylum Chordata; class Aves; order Passeriformes; family Bombycillidae; genus Phainopepla; species Phainopepla nitens. The sequence continues at coordinate 698,944 of VXBQ01002440.1, forward strand.
TTTAAAACAAACTTGGCATGGATTAGTTAGTGCTAGAATTTTCTTTCCTAGGGAATGTCTGAGTAGTGTTTGTTGGACTGCAAAACCTTGGTCAGAAGTGGTAAGATTATTTCATCCCTTCATACTATTTTCTAACTAATGATGTTACAAATAAAGAACTTCTTTTAAATTAAATATACCCTTATACTTGTATGACTTAAAAATATGCTGTCCACCCACACTCAGCCACCCACTTGTACGACCAAGGACTGGCAAATAACATCTCCCTATCTTGCAATGAGAATACCCAGAAATCTTCTATGCTTTAAATGCTCCAGACAGTAAAATCACAATATTTGGGATATAGTTTTATCTTGTGGTAGGTTTACCTTGCCAAATCTTTACTCAACCAACCTACAAAAGAAAATAAAGCAGGCAGACACCCTCTAGCCTGTTCAGGCAAAGAGACAAGAGGGCAGGGAGGACAGAGATAGTATTGAAGGAACTTGGGAGCCACAGGAGCTGATTTTGCAGCTCTCACTTTCAGAGGAAGTTTTTCCTTCAAAAGTGTTTCAATTAAGCTCTTGGACTGTGCACTGAATGTGAAAGAGAAGTATACATATGCCTCAGCCTGTACTTTAAATACAGTGATATTTTAAAAGTTTAGTTTTTAACTCCTTGTGGTTTTGAACTCAAAAAAATTAAGGTATCTAAAGCATGAGCAGGAACCAAGTCACTGAGTCCCTCAACTTTCTGAAATCTTAATTGCAGGGTTTTCTGTCACAGCAAAGACCTATTCCAGAGACTGTTTCTTCCCTAAGCTCCTGCAGGTGTGTGCAACTACCTGATTCTTGCTACAGGTTGAGTTTAACCTTGTTTTGCTGCCAGTCCTTTTCTTGCCACCCAGTGCCAAGGAGCTGATGAATGTAAGTCAGTGGCATGCTCCTGGGATAAGATGAAGAGTGAATGAGTTTTTGTGAGATAGGAACAAGCACAGGGCCAGGGAGCAGGGAAAGGTAAGAAAGTTACATTGCATGAAGAAACAGTGTGTCAAGAATGGTAAAATGTGACTGAGGAACACATTCACTGAGGAAAAGGTCTGGAAAAACCCCAAGCCATGGAGCAGAGCGTGTATTGTTTTAAAAGAGAGAGAAATATGGCGGGAAGGAGGAAAGCTAGGTTGATCTCTAATCAAACCATCCAATCTAGACTTCTGCCACAAGCAGTGGCTAGCACGGGCTGCTCCACATGAAGAAGCCAGGAGCTCCACAGAGCTTAGGCCAAACATCTGCACTTTTCCAGTGCAGTCTCTACCAAATGCCACAGTTCTGGTGATTTCCATCGGAGCCAGGTGCCTTCATGTCAGTGAGGATCCACATCATCACGCTCTTTCCAACACTTAGCACTACACACAGAGCCCCAGGGTGACTTTCTGGCCAAGGAAAGCAGCCTATCTGTGTCCTTCCATGGACTGCAGTCAGAGATTTCCACTAAAAGGCCAAGAAGACACAAAAAGCACAGCAGGTACAAGAGGTCAGGCAGAGCACTGATGGATACAGAATATTCACACATATGCTTGAGGGCTTCTGACGTCTTTTTTGAAAGGTACTCAGGATCCAGCCTGGATCCTGGATTCATCTTGAATTTCTCTGTACATTTCCTTTTGCAAAGTCTGTCAGCAGCACAAATGTTGATGTTTGTTTAGAATGCCTGAAAACATAAATAATTAATCACAAATTAAATAAAAGAGACCTGGAGAAGGTACAGAGAGCTCAGCAAGGATGATAAAAGACCTAGAAAAGCTTCTGTGAAAGGAAGGACTATCCTGGGAAAGAAGGGAACGGGATAAATGTTTACAAAAATGCACTCAAGTGTGCAGGGAGAAGATAAGCAGAGAAGTGAAAACAAACAATCCTCTCTCCACAAAGAGCTACAGTACATCAAACAGAGCTCACTGGTGACAGGCTCCCTGAAAAAAAATACAGCAGTGATTCTTCCCACTGTATGGAATTACACTGTGCAGCAGGTGGTGCATGATGGAATTCTACATAGGTTCAAAAGCAAACTGCTGAATTTTCCTTTCATTTGTCCTCCCATGGTTTCTCAATCTGAGAGCCCTTTTGGGGAAAGCAATGTTTTTACCACATAAATAATATGTAGTTCTAACGTAGATTAGTGGCTTTGTATGCTATTTTAATATTGACTTTAAATAATTGTGTGGTTTCTTGGCATTCATTTCTAAAGGCCATTAAGTGTGATGAAATGTCACACCCCCTCTTTGCACATCACAATGTTTAAAAACTTCTAATGAAAAAACACTGTAGGACAGACTGCTGCTCTGCAAATGAAAAGCACTTATTGATCAGGCAGGCTCTAGGAAATGAACAGCTATGTTAGTCTGATAAGATTCTAACTGAAACACACATTAATCCCAGATATTCCTCTGCTGACACAGCAAAAGAGGCTCTGCAGACCATGTCTTGCTACTTGCATGGAGCCGGTTCACTACATGAAGAAAGGGGGTGCCCATTTTCAACTCCATCTGTGGAATCAACTTGATCACCTCATGGTAAAAATCGAGAAGCAGCACTGAGGTGACTACAGTGACATACAGGTAATTTTCAGGAGGGGGACATCACCAGGAAGATCAGCTGAGAAAAATGTTCCCTGGCAGGGGCACTGCTGAAGAGGAACAGCACCTGAGCAACGAGGGAGACACATGGCCCTTCCAGAAGGACCTGGTTATGTATCCAGAGCCACTACTTGTAAAAGGTCTGATGAGACAGTGTGTGTAAATGTTTTATAGCTGAGAGGCTCAAAGCTCCAGCAGTGTAAGCAAAGTCTTGTATGCTTTCTTTTTCATGTAGGGCAAGCAGTCTGGAATATGTGTCCCACCAATGACCTCGACTCCGACCCAGAGGGGCTGTCTCTGCTTGAAAAGATGATTCATTCACTCTGCTAGAAGGGCTGAATGAATAGGCAGTATTCAGACTGCAGAACACTTATCACTTGGGATTCCCTTAAAATTTAGGTCTGACATGACTGGGTCAGTAACCACGCGCTTTTGTTCCTAGCTCCTTGAACAGAAATGTCTCCTTGCATCCTTCAGTGGTTCCCACAAATCATGTCAATTTTTATGGCTTGTTAATTATTACTGCTAGACTTCTGCAGGGCTTCACAACGAAAAGTAGTGTATTTCTTAAAGCTCAGGGCACAAAACTTACAGAATAAATCACTATCTATCAGGCAGCAAGAAAATGCAGCCATGGCAGCCACTTGAATATGCACATCTGGGTAGTGCTTAACTTTATTTGTTTAGGAATAGAGAGTTTTGTTTTGCTTTTGTTGACAGAGCATACTAAAAACTGCCAATAATGCAAAAGGAGCAAAACAAGTAACTGTCACAAACTGCACTTTGTCTAGAGGTGCTTCAACATCTATCACACATACTGAGCTATCTGAAATGCTATTAGGGTTGCACAGTTACACCTCAGGAGTCAGAGTGATAACTGCATAATCCTAAAGGGGTGTCATTCTGCATCTATAGCCTGTTGCCTAGTTCAAGATACATATTTTACTCTTTCCATTTCCTGTCTAGACTGTTTCAGTATCTCTGCTGCACCAGCTGCCCAGCCACTGCCCCATGGGCTTTAGTCCCTCACCCAGGGCCTGTCCATGTTTGCTGTCCACTCTGCAGCTCTCACCACTGCCGACTTTGCAAGTGATATCCGTCCCACACCAATGTCCACTTCTAGGTCTTCTCCTGCAAGTTTCATTCCAGGCAGCAGTTTCCCATTTCTTTATTAACTTCCAGTTTTTACTTCCTGGACTTCTGTCCCATTCCCAACCTGCCTCTATTTCACCACTTTCCCATCCTCACATTTTCCCACACATCTTTTATCAAAGCTGTCTCTTCTGCCTTTCACTCCATGCTTCCACAAGTTCTTGGCCATGTTTTCTAACTTTGGTTTCCTCTGATTTTTAAAGCATATACTTTCTTCTCCTCTTCCAGAGACTACAAGCAAAGGAGAGGGCAGTAATTATTTTTTTTCCCCCACTCACAGTGTTATGACATGACATATACCAGGCTAGTCAAGCTCAAGGAGATTCAAAGCAGCAGAGGCTCCAGCAAGTCTCTCCTGATAGCAAACGCTGAAAAGATGTTACCCCCTCCTCAACATCAAGGTCATTAAAGAACTTCACAGACATGTTTTAACTTGAGTTAAAATGGCAAACCTGGATTCCTCAATGCAGCCCAGGGAGGCAGCTTTGTCCCAGGAAAGGGCAATTTGGGCCAAAACACGTGCATAGAGAGCAAAACGAGCCTGACTGCCAGAGAAGAAAACTGCAAGCTAAGCTGCAAGAAGTTTGGCAAAGTGGTAATAGATACAGCATCTAATAATGGAAAGTAGAAAGCACCTGACCTGACAGACTCACCTGCAACACCCTGATCAGAAAAAGTGTGAGGGGATGTGCATGTTATGCCCAGAGACCCACAAGCAGATAGGATTGCCATATCCACAGGGATGACAAGCTGTGCACTGACCCTACTGCAGGCAAGAGTCTGATTGCCTGATTTGAAGCACAAGGCGTAAAGAGACCTGCAAAGACTTTTCTGAAGAGGCAGACAGCGCTTCTTTGCATACCCTGAAAGAAAGTACAGCTTCAGTCAAGGGAAAGCTAAGAACTCCCAACACAGGCATCTCAAAGGCTTTGCTATATACTCTTCATCAGCTATATACTCTTCACTCAGATCTGGGCTCTATTCCTGTCCAAACTCCTGGTGCTGCTGGAATGGCTTTCAGGAAGAGTCAGCTTGAATTCTGGAAGTTCAGAGGGAATGGTTTTGGACTCTCTGGGCCCCTCTTGCTGAGAGTAATGCAGTGTTAATTTCTCCTGTTGTGGATTCCATAATCTCTTGTCTTTTCCTGTGGCACTGCCAGCACAAAGAGTTTACAGCCACAGCTGCCCCCCCAGGAAGGTCCTGGCCATCCAAAGGGGCACAACATGCCAAGGCCTCCCCCTCACCTCACAGTGAGCCAGTGCTGCATGATACTTGTCCCAGATCCAGGTACAAAATTACCTGAATTTACTCAACCTGAGCCCTCAGACAAGGTTTGTCCTGGGCAGTGCCCAGACTGTAGCACAGAAAGTCATAACTGAGGCTCCTGAGGCCTGTGGAACAGACCCCATGCATATGAGGACCCCTTTTTCTGAAGTCCAGAGACGACTCCCACCTCCAAAAATTATCAGAAGCAATACATTGCTTTCTCTGCATCTAGACTTGCACCACAGAAAAAAAAAGACTCCCCCATCCCATCAAACGTTGGATACCCCTTCAAAACTGTGAGAATGCACCCATGAATAAACAGGCAGTAAATTCAGTAAGATACAAACTAACTGCACATGTGCCAGTGTGTCCCTCTTCAGTCTCACTCCCCTTAGCCCCTCTCTGGGCACACCAGATGTGCCTCAGCACACAGCCTATGTCCAGCCCGACAGCAATCTCTGAAACACCCCTACAGCCATGCAAATGCAGATGAACACACAGGTTCAGGGATAGAGACTTCCTGATCAATTCTCAGATTGTCATAGTTCCCTCCCACCCCACACCTGATGTCTGCACTTTATTAGGCTGATGTGGCATTTGGAGGCATTTTTCCAGGGTAGAGGACTGAAGTATTTTCCAGCATCACTGAGTACCCTACATATGCACTGTCAAAGACCAAGAAATTATGAAAACCACTTTTTTTTTTTTTCCCCACAGAATACTTACATTTCAAAAGAATCAAAAGAATGACTTTGCTGCTGTCCTTTTAGCTGTTACCAGTTTGAAACACTTTACATGAGTGGGGCTGCAGCACAAACTAGAATAATGAAATCCTAAAAGCTCATTTTCCTGAAGCACTGCTAGGATCAAACCCTACTGTGTGCATGCCAATTGGCAAAGATTTTCAGAGAGGATTTACTCCAGTGCTTTGTCAGTGTTCCTCTGTGAATATTAAAAAAAGTCAGGAGATTTTTCTTGAAGCAAATTTTTGCAGTCCTCAAGACATTTCAATTTTCTTCAAATTTCTGATCAGTTTAGAGGGCTTTACTTGTGACGTGCGTATTGTTAACATCAGGCTGATAAACACTACAAAGTCCATTTCATTATATTTGACATAAAGCCCATGATCAGTGAGAAAAATTACCATTTAAAAAGTACAGTTGATTTTTTAGACATCAACCATTCTCACTTCACTTTGCTGCAACACTTGCAAGGAGCATTGCTCATACCCACCTGCAGTGTCTGAAATGCAGGTGGTATTCCTCCTTTAGCCACAGCAAGGAACTACTAAGCTATGCTTTTAAATAGAAAGTTTCTATCAATACTAGATGAACACAAAGGTGACAGGAAGTTACTGTATCATCAGTTCTCTCCATACAGTTAATATTTCATTGCTCTCTTTGTTTCCTAGCATGAAACCCAACATGGCTCTATTTTCTTTGGCTCATGACCTTTTACTGCTTTTTTCTACTGATTTACCTGTTCAAAACCCCAGGAGGCTTTAGTGTGAAAGATCTCCAAAGACAACAGGAAGATGTATGAACACTGTCCAGAGCTCTCCTTATCATGCCAGAACAATCTTCTACAGCCAGAAAGGTACAGAAAGAGCTCACATTATGGACCATCACTGCAGCATTCATAGTCTTCTGCTCAAACTCCCAGACTGGTTCTCAGCCAATGGTATAAAAAACAGTCAGGGAAAATACTCAAAAAGACACGGAACACTTCTCACTGCACCTCTTCTTAAAATCTAGATAAAAAAATTCATTGCAATTTAACTCCCAACATTTGTTTTTCCACTTCAGCAAGTGCCAAACAAGACACATGATCATAAGAACAGAGGCAGCAGCAAAGCCCAGTGCTGTAGCCATGGTACAGAATACTCATTAAGGCCCCTGGACATCCCCATCTCTGCAAATCACTGTGAAGTGTTAATGCAAAGCCAAATTGGGTATGAAAGGGCAGAACTGGACTTTTATACAATAAAACGAATAGCCAGTCCCTTGGCAGGAAGAAGTCTAAGCACTCAACATGTTCTTGAGCAGGAGGAAGAGCTGAGCAGCCCAGCCTTGCAGCAAAACAGAACAATACCTGTGTGGGAAGCCAGGGAGACAAGGAGAGCTTTCTTCTCCATAGTCAAGACGTCTCTATCCTTACCCAACCCCTCAGTGCAGCATTCTGTCTTACTGGCAATCTTTGTGTTTCTGGAAAGCCCACTTTCAACACTTTTCTGAAGGTGTGGGCTTGGTCCTACCAACAGAGCCAGGCAAGTCTGCTGGGAAATCACCAGTATGCATCAACAATCCCTGACATACAGCTCCTGAGACAAGGATGTAATTCTTCTGCAAGTAAGCCAGGCAAGGATATCTGGGGTGTTACGCTGTTAAATCCTTCAACTCTTCACTGTTCATGTCCTGTAAGCAGGCTGAAATACCAAACCAAACCAAGCAAAATAAAAACAAAACCCATAAACAAACAAACAAACAAACAAAACCCCCACAAAAACAAATCCATCAAGCCACACCACAAAAAATGGAACTTTGTGTATTTAAGACCTGCAAATACTCAGTACATTTTCTCATTGTAAATCAAGTTTTTTTTTCCTCAGCAGTGAAGAGTGAGCTGTATCTTAAATGCTCTAACACTCTCACAGGATTACTGACCTGCATTACCTTGGTCACTTGCCTATTTGCAGGACTGCAAATACCTGGCACTATAAAATTACTGGGTGCAATATAGCACCAAACACAACGCATTTACATCACATAAAAATGTGATGTAAAGCACTACACACAATCAACTGACTTCTGTGAGTTAACATGTTTTAGTCATGTAGTGTTTTCAAGATCAATTCACTAACAGGAGGTTAGGCACTCAGATCCTTCATGATTTCATTTTAACCCTTTCTTGCTGCTTTTCTCTGCATCTTTTCCTACATGCAGAAACACGTGATAACTCCATACAGAAATACACAGTTTCTCAAGGATTTACATGTGTGCTTTGACGGGAGCTCATGTTTGCAATAGTGAATCAAAAACATCAGTCAATAAAACTGCCTCCGTCAGGAATTACAAATATGGCATAACTGTGATGCCAGAATACATCTAAAAGAATGAAATAGCAACGTAAAGAGTACATTACACACTACTTTAATTGCACTCTCTTTACAGAGGGGACAACAATGGAACCTGGTAAAAAGATGATGAATGTGTTCCGCACTTAGCAACACCTGCTTCCCTTTTACTTCCCTTGTCATCTCTGCACCAGAAATCCTGAAATAACCAGCATCACTGCAGTTGTAATGACTTGAACACCCACCTCAATCACATACAGAAAAAAGCCTAATTTTGTAGGCTTTGGTGCTTTTAAATTATGTTTGTTACCATGAGAACTCAATTAAAATGCCACCCACAAGCTTGCAGAAAGGGGGTAAAAACAACAGCAAAACAAAACATAACAAAAAAAAAATCTACTTTTAATCAGTGGTAGTACACTTGCTGCATTGCAGCATTCCACAAGCTCCCCAGCCTTCTGCAGTAAGAGGCAGCAGAGACACCCAGAGAGATATATTTTGCTGAATACTTTATTCAGGAAAAAAATTAGCGGACAGTTTGGTTGTTGTTCAGTACTTTTATACAATATTCCATTCAAGGAAGGTAAAGCACACATACATGTTCTGCACCATGACACAAGGTTTGATTTGAAAACCAGACAATTACGTGTATGTTAAATGTGAGGGCAACTCTGACAGCCACCCAGGACAAAAAGATCTTTTGTTGATATCTGAGATAAATTAAAGCTATGAAACCTTCTGCTTTCCCCTTCATCCTACCAATTTGTTAGCTTTATAATTTTACACTGATTTTTTAATGAATATTTACTTCTAGAAACTCAAGTGATAGCACTGTATCATCTAGGCTTCTTGTCTCTTTTTATTTTTTTTTTTAATTTACAGCATCACATTTGGATTAATGGATATGGACAATGCATTCCTGCAGTCTGATTAGCAGCCAGAGTTTGCACCCCAAGCCTTCAGCTATGTCAAATCAGATAATTAGGCTGTGGTGGAAACAAAAGCCGGCAACAAACCACACCAAGCAGCTTGGTCAGCTGTGTGTTTGTTAAATGCCACAACTGTAGGAATGGCCTGCAGGCAGTGGTGGGCAAGAAAAGGGTGAAGAGTTTCACACCTCTGATCAGAACAACTTACTAGGCACTTACTCAAAAGGAGTCACGGCATAGAGTTCTCTCTTAAAAGACATATCTGCTCCTCTACAGGAGGGAAACGACTGCTACTGTAATTAAGAGACCAGCCAGACTGTATCTTATTGAAGATGAGAACAGAATAAATTTCCCCATGAAAGATCAATCCCCCTCTCCACAACACTGTCCATATTGGAGCATTAGGCATCCTTTAGGCTTCAAAACCAGTAGCTCCATGAGGAAAGGTTTATCAGCCAGAGAGAGAGAGATGGCATGAACATGAGCTATGCCAGAAACCCTGGATACCACCTTCTCAAAAGGAAAATATGAACTGAGTTGAAACAAGGGGGATAAAATAGACCTTTGATATAGCTTCAGTAGAACAGGCAGTTTCCCAGTCCATCACTTGCATCTTTACACAACATTAATAGTTGCTCTCTCCATTTTGAATGTTATGTGTAACGTGTGCCCTTGCAGTTGAACTTTCACCTATCATGAGTTTAGGACCACAGATGATAAAGGGTTCCACCAGAGGAGGGAACAAACCCATGCACCAGCAGCAGGGGATACCCTAAAAGAAAAGATGGAGATGTCCTATCCAAACCTCAACGGCTGCATGGGAAGATTGCACTGCCTAGGCTGCAGGAGGCACAAACATCTTCCAGTGGAGGCTCTCAGCCATGCAAAAAAATACAAGTGTATTTGCTCGAACTTAGAACATCAGATGTGGAGAGTGTCATAACCCCCATCAGGCAAGATCCTAAAAGAGACTTTTTAGATCAGTCAGTCATATTTTGGCAAAGAATTCCAAGGAGCATCTATCACAGGTAATTTCACTGAAGTCAAGAGAACTACCTTGACTTACCACACCTCCAAATCTGAACCCACTGACTGCCTGGAGCTTCCATATCAACCCCTTTGTGCTCCTGCACACGTACAGAACTGACTCCCACCAACTTCCATGCATTGTACACCACACAGGCAAAACATGAGCAGAGCTTGACCCTGTATACTCAGAAGACCACAAGCATATCATACCAGAGGGTGAGATGTGGTGCAAAGGGATATGAGAAGAGGGCTGAGCTGATGACAGAACAATCAGAATGACATTAGCCATGGCTAAGCTCTGTGCAACCCACTTTCATACTGATGACCTACAACACAGTGTCTGTGCCAGTTTAGGCCAGCAGGACCAGCTCAGACAGCCCCTTGGCTTGATGGCATAATTTTCTATTGCTTTTCCTCCTCTCTTTCTCTCTTTCTTTCTGCTAGTCGCAGTGACTCGGGGATCATGCCCCCATAGAGCTGCAAATAGGAGCAGAACAATGCTTATGATCATCCAAACCTCCCACTGCCAAAAAAAATGTGTTTAAGAAAAAGCTTGACTTATCCTTCATAGGCATGGATTTACCAGGAGATTAGTAACATTAATAAAGAGATTTCCATCTTATTATCTATAGACTGCTAAGACCATGATTGTCTCACATCTTCTATGGATTATTATTAATTTTTTTTTTCTGGTAATTTGTCCTCTTCCATTAGGCATTACCTGCATAGAATTTGCTAAAGTAGATCAAGGAATGAAGAATGTCATGAACCAACGGAAGTGCCTTCAAGATTATTTAACTCAGAAAGAGGTTTTCTTCCTCGTACAACTGTGGTATAACACAATTGTTGTGTAAGATACTCCTACAATCACAAGGAGCTTTAGAAAGGCAGAGCAGTTTTATGGTTAAGGCACTGAGATCCAAGATTGAAATTAGTCCAGGACTCTGCCGCTTACCTGGCACCATTACCTTGAACTTATGAATAAACAAGCCCATGCCTCAGTTCTCCCAGCAGTAAAACATGTATTAATATTCACATGGTGTGTAACTTGCCTATTTATGCTGCAAACCCTTCAAGGCAAGGGCTGTCTCTTCCACATGTGCAAGGATGTTCTGGCTCCCAACCAAAGCCTGCAGAGCCAGGTTTCAGAAAGTTTTGTTCAAGGAAGGACATTTATCAGACACAGCATCTGCCCTCAAGCCACAAAAAGGAGACTCAAAAGGAAGAACTGCAGCACTGGCCACTGACACCAGAGCCTGAGAGTCCTCCAGAGGACACAGGGGAAACAGAGGGATGTGGGGCACTGCTTGTGCCTGCTTGACAGCTCTGGGGACAGAGCTCTGAACTCTGCCTGTCAAATAGCTCCAGTCCCTGGGTGCTTCAAAGCTCAGCTCAGGCCTCTGGTGCTGCTGAAAGGAAACCTGATCCCTTAAACTCTCAATCATCAGCCAGGACTGATGGAATAGCCACGCTTTAAAATTTGGATGTGAAGTCTCTGATGAAGGTTGCAGCCAACAAGCTACATTAAGGAGTCCCTGCTGTTGGTATTATCAAAGAAACAAATGAAAATGCAGATTCTTATTTCAACTCCATAGGGCTGCTGGCCTGACCAACTGGCTTGTCTCTAAATGACTTTCACAGATACTCCACAGCACTTCCCACATCTTTCCTCCAGGAATCTATATAAAGCTTGCTGCATTTCTTCTTCTGATGGATGCTCATTTCTAAAAATACTTGTACAAAGAACTGTCTTTGGTAGGAATTAAAAATGTGACACAATATAGTGCCAGAATTCATTTAAGAAAACAGAAAGCACAAGGTATGTATCAAGTCCCGTCCCTGATACCAATCTGCCTCCATATATGCATAACAGACCCTTCAGATTTTTCCCTGACATTAAACCAGTATTGTAAACTGCCTGGTTGACTCTGCCAGTCTCCTTAGCTGAAGACATGTGAACACACAAGCAACCCACAAATTCCTTAATTCTCTTACACTACTCGTGCTCCTGTTTCCAGCCTGTCTGCTGTGTCTATCCACACTGGTAATTATCAATCACACTGGCCACATCACAATTTCTACCATGTTTGACAGAAGATTCTAAGCTCCTACCTACCACCTTAGGAAATCCACAGATGGATAAAAGAGAGAGAGGGTAAATGCCTCTACAAAGATAAAAAAACAAGGAGAAGAGCTCAGACTGTATTTCTCCTGTCTGGCAGTATCCTGGTGCTGTACTCAGTAGATATGGAGCTCACATGCAGCCATAGCATACACTCTTTCTGGCTGAACTAACTTGCCTAAGCACAGACAGGTTAAGGATGAAACAGGTGCTGGTTAACCTACAGAGAGAGTGAAGTCACTGCAGAGAGGACATAGAAATTTGCTGGGAAGATATAAAGGACGTTAGGAAATCCCAAAGGTCCAAGGAGTAAATAGAGATAATTCAGTGAAGAACGAGGAAAAGCAAGATAGGTATGGCAAAGTGGGTATGAAAGGAATAATCAAATGCTGGGAATCTGAAAGATCACAGTAGAGTGTGGGAATCTTCCACAGGGAGCCAAGAAGATGAAAAAATTAGCAGTACATGGTACCACAGGAAGGGAATACAGGGGCTGGAGAGGTAGAGTAGAGATTGTATGTAGAGCAGTAATAAACATCACAAGCTCTAAGTAGAGAGCCAGTGCTGGATGACACCCCACACTGACAAATAATACCCATTATTTTTATTTAAAAAAAACAGATCAATTGGCAACCCCATTTCCAGCACTGAGAACTCAAAACAAGAGAAAGTCCTGACTTCAGGCATTTCAAAGTACAGATTTATGCTGGAAGGTCTGGATACATTTCAGACTGCAAGAGAAGGCACTTTCATGACTTTACCAAATCTTCCTCACTCAGGCCACAGAGAAATAGGTTTTCTCATCTTTACTTCATGGTTTTACTGACAGCTGGAAGCCAGTTATCTGAACATTCAGAATCTAGGGGGAAAAAGGGGCAGCAGGGTGCTCCAATTCAGTTCTAAGGCCAACATTTACATTAGTTTTAAAGGGGGTGAACTATTTTGTCCATTTCTGTTACTTGCTACAGTGAACAATATGCAGAAATAGAGCTGCATTACTAACTAGACTTTTGCTGTATTAGGGAAAACAACATTCCCAATGGAAAACATACTAAAACAGCAGAGACAAAAAAGAGGTGAAGCTGACCTCCTGTATTTTACAACTCACTATACACTGGATTTTAAATTGCAACATCCCCCAAGTAAAATAGGATTTGATCCCTCGTAGGCTGCATATCCTATGAGGTTACAATTTCCCAGCATGAACTGTGGAGTCTCGAAGGTACTAATTACAATGGCAAATACAGTCTCACCAGTGTGTCCTTGCTGGCTGCTCACAGCTCCACGCCTCTGTGGGGATTTGACTGCAAGCTCTTTGGGGTCTGGAACAACTCTGTTGTTTGAGCACACAGTATCTAACACAGCAGTGATCTAATCCAGACTTGGACATCTAGTTACTAATATTATGATAGCTACAGCAATGAATCATGTAGCATTAAGAAGCTGTTGTACACAGTATCTAGCTCCCAGGCATGCCACCATTAACCTTAGACTCAAAATCCTGTTGTGTCTGTTTTCACCACAAAGTGGATGTTCTTATGATTGTTAGCAGCCAAACTGATGCAAGAGTAACTGTATAAAAAAGCAAAACATTTTTTCTTGCCTCAAAGTTACAACTGAAATAGGAATACCAGGGAGCTGTTATTAAGAGTATGCTGCAGGAAACCCATAGAGATGCAGGGATCGGCAGCATTAAGAGTTAGTCATTGAAGCAGGACTCCTGATCAAAGTGCCTTGCAATTTACCCCAGATTTCCCAAACAGACATGGCAAAAGGCAGAACAACTGGAAATCGTAGTCATGTCCTGAAGTCTTCTGATGTAAAATTCAAGGATGATTTGGAAAACAACAAAGAGACAAGCTTTGTGAGGATCTCACTTTTCACATCAAGACCTCACTTGAACGTTAATTGCATGGTGTATTATACCCCCTTCCCTGCGTAATTATTCCAGCTGTCCAAAATGTCATGCCTAGACACTGCATTGAATTATTACTTCCTGCTTCAGAAAGGACCAAAGTCTCAGAGAGATTAAAAATAAGAGAAAAAAATTACTCATCTTAAGGATGACAACTACAGTATTTTTTGGTCATGATTATGAAAGGTTTCATCAACTATGCTGGAAAAAACATTAGGATTCAAACATCTGTTCTTCTCATAAGTGTCGTTCCTCAATACAAACTAATCTGTACCTCTCAAACTTCTCTCATGGAGAACGCTCATAGCTCTTCCATTATTCCTACTGTCTCTTTCAAAAGCATGTTTACTATCACAACTGCTTAATTACTCTTAAAGGAGGCTTAACTCAGAGTGTCAGGTTCCCTAAACTTAACTCAGAGTGTCAGGTTCCCTAATGCTGAACTTACAAGCTGTATTGCTCAGGAACTGGTGACTTGTATTACAAAGCTATTTACAGGTATTAAGTGTGAATGAGATCATTTTTCCCCCAACTGCTTTGCAGGCAGCACTGACTTCCATCTCTTCCCTCAGAAGAGACACAAGCACATCCCTGTGTGCTGCATCCTAGTCCTGACACCAGCCAGAACCAGACGCTCCACAAGAAAGTTCAAGAGAACTTTCAGGCAGGAGGACTCAGGTGTTTTTAGACAGCAGCAGGGTTTGCTGCGAACATGAACAAGGGACATGTGGTCTGTCAGACCAGTGGAGGAGACAGGTGACACAAGGCTTTTCTGAGCAGACCCCAGACCAGTCTCACCTGACAGACAGTGCAGAATGACACAAAGCTGCCCTGCAGTTCGTGTGGAAGGGCTGATGTGCGCCAGTTGGCAAGACTTCTGAAAACTGAAACTGTAATTTTTACAAGTGTGAGCAATTTCTTTTTCATGTAGCCATCATCCTTAGCCAGATGATTAGTTTTCAAAAGGACGTTCACAGCAAAAATTCAACCACCTTTAGAAGAGATGAGCTTCTATTCCCTGGTGTTTTCTTTCCCTCCATGTCATCCAGGGGACAAAACTCACAGTTGTGAGAATTCAGCATTAGCACACTGCTGGAGATGCAGAAACAACTGCAGGAAGTGTTCACAAAACCAAAATGCAGCTCAGCAACTCACTGTCACCTCCTTAATTTTGCCCCTCTATAAAGTCATTTAAGTACTGCACAGAAATGGAAAAGTTCTGTATTGGGGTTGGCTGCTGATCCTGAAAAAGGAATCAAGAATAAGCTGCAACACACAAGACACCTGTTTCCCTTTCTTACCAATCTCTTCCTTGAAATTAAACTCTGTGGCTCATCACAACAGAGAGGAAAGGAAGGATGACATTTCCTTCTTCCTCTCCCTTCCTGGTCTCTCTGGCCCACCTCTTACATCCAAATACTTGGGAAGACGCTTACTCAAGAGCTGCAGCAAGTCATGTAACCTGTCTGTCAATTTCTGCCTGAATTGCTTTGCTTCTTGGCTGTAAACAGGTTTTAAGCATCTACTAGTGACTCAGTCTGCTACATAACTAACACCACCACTGTCATCATCACGATTTGACAGTAACAGAGGACATTCTTTGTCCTTCCCACTGCTTAACGATCATGTCTGAATCCTTTCAACATGTAGCAAATTCTACCTTTGATAGTTCACAAATACAAGAAACAGAATATTCAAAACAGCTTGTGTTTAAAACTGGTGTTTGCAAATGAATGAACGTGCAGATAATGGCTATTAAGACAATCAGAAGAAAGGAGGGAAGGGAAGTTGACTACAAAATTGATGACAGCCCTCCTTGCAAAGGAGGAAAGGGATAGACTGATGCTAAGTGATAAACACAAAGGAGGAAATCCCAAAGGTTAGTTTGGTACAAGGAGCTTTTGTAAGTTTTACCTAGAAGCTGAAAGTTTCTTGCAAGTGAGATTGCAGAACAGCCTACTGGTTGGTAGGAGACAATTTTTAAGAGGCAGGCTGATGAAGGAGGAATGGATGCCACACTGACTGTGATAATAAGTGTGCCAAGAGCCTCCTTTAGCCCCCATGTCAAAACCACCAGGTGGGGATGCCTCACTGCAGCCCTCCCAATGCCAAGCAGGAGACACTGAAGCCAACTGCTTGAGAAAAGACAACACAAATAACACCACTAAGCTCCACCTTGTACTCTGCCCACTCGCCAACTTTCCCTAGTGCTACAACAAGCACTGAAAAAAAATCAAAAACAAAACCAAAAACAACCCAAAGTAAGCAAAATAAAAAAACAAGAACATGTCTAGAATTTTTTACTCTTCAGAAATCAAGCAAATATTTCTTCTGCAGCTACTACAAGAAACCCTTCTAATGAGTATCAATTCATATCTCTTTTCTAAAAAAGTGTTCTTCTCATTCCTCTCTGACATCTTTCAGTATAATGTTAACTTTCAATCATTGATGAGGGAATACAATACAAATACAACTTAATGTATTGATACTTAAAAATACAAGCTATGGTGTCCATATGCTCTGTACAAAATTCATCTAAGATGAGCCTGTATCCAAAGAGGTTCCAGCCTAATCAAACAAAGTATCAATACACAAACGTTCTCATAGAGTACACTGCATGCTCACCTTGAACTGCTGCCCTCAAGGCTCCATTCCAGATGGCTGCTGCCAAGCTCCATCCCCATCTACGTGCCTCTCCCTCTGAGCATTAGTAGGTCCACAGTAGAAATAAATTCAAACAATCCTTACACTCAAAAGGTTACTCAAAATCACCTGTAATCTCAATGTGACAGAGCATTATGAGGGTGTTAAAAGCTCCCCTCTCCTGCTTAGAAACCGCCGCAGATGAGCAAATGGTCTTGGCACCTTCATCGTTTTGGGGTCCCTTCAGAGAGACAGCTCACACACAGAAAAGCTTGTGTTGAAGGAGATACTGAGTTTGTTCACAATGCACAGGGAATCACAGGGCCCAAGAATCCGAGGGCCCAGTGACTAGCATGAAAAGTCACTGCAGCAGCCCCGGAAGCATCAGAAGCAAAACCACAGTATCACAGAGAATGCTGCAACTCTTCCATAGCAGAGTCCTCTGCTCCAAATGCTGCAAACAGGCTGTCCTGACACCCCAGCTCAGAGGAACATGAGCTTTATCACCCATTCCTGATGCCCTCTGTGCCACCTTCCTGGTTCTGTTACTCCTCCTCCAAATCCAGCAGCCCAGCCTCGGGGAATGCTCTTACACAGGGGGCAAACATATCTCCTTTTGCTGAGCCCCCACCTCCTTTGTCACAACTTTCTCTGTCACACATCATGATACATTATTTCCACTGTTACTTTTAGTCACACAGAGACAAAGGACACAGGAGAGACAGCAATGCTCACAAGATCTTATACCTGTATTTTATCTCCAGGTTGCAACCCTGTGAAGAAAATGCTAGTTTTGATGTATCGATTGTTTTCCTCTCCTTTCATTTCAGACTTGCCAACTTCTTAAACTGTCTGTGCTTTCTGAGCAGCATCAAGAAGCTATGGAGCACTCCATGGATATAGTCTTTATTTCAAGAGCAATAATTCAGGTCTGTCAGTTAAGAGTGGGATCTGCAGAGACAATTTAAGCTTTGCACAGCAGACAACTGAGAACTTACTTTATCGCCAGTGGAATATCATCAACAGTGAAATGGCAACTGCAATAAAACTGCCTGTTACTTTAAGTCTTACAGGCTAATTTAATCCTTCATTTAATACTTGCACTGCTGCAAGGGTATTCTGAGGCCATGGGAAAATTCCTGAAGCGTGCAGGATCACTGCTTATGGTGCCCCTCCTGCCTGGCAGAGGCTGGCAGGAGCCTGCAGGGTTCTGGATGTGCTGGCGGCCTCCAGGAGCAAACAGGAGCCTGATGGGAGCAAATGCCAGGGCTCTGGTGGCTCCTGCCCTTCCACAGTTTGAGGCCCAGAAGGCGAATGGCTCCTTCCCAAACTGCTGGGCTGCCTGTGCTGTGCTTTCCAGAAGGAGGAGTAAAACTGAAATTCTGCGATACAACAAGAAGCACCTCAACCCTCAGGCACATCTCATGTCTCAGAGACAGGAGAGGCTGGCACATACACATTTTATGTGCCTCCACAGCCCAGGTCAGGCCTGTGGTGCCATGGCTTGTGAGAGAGAAAAGTTCACATATGGAAAGTCAACTGCCTCGTACTTGTGTGTCTGCTTTTTACAGCCTACAAATGTAGAGAGCCAAATTTGATTCCCTATTTCAATTTCCTTCAAGTTCATAAATCCAGGAGAGACTGCATGCAGAAGTAAACCAGGGGCTAGTTGAGAAATTGATAGATTTATAACAACCCAAGTCCAAAACCGGCCTTGTACCCAATACATACACACACAAGTGCACATGTGCATGTCCACACAAATCCCACACCATACCCTATAACCTTTTTTCATGCTGTAATATCAGCTTGCCTTCCTTTAAGCCTGTGCTTGATCCTTCCATTTTCTCATCATTAAGTATCCTGGCAGCCTCAGAAACATAGCACTGACTACTCAAGGAGAGTACAGGAGATTGATTTTGCTCACTGTCCAAGTATGATATCAGAGAAACGTGTCCTAAACTGCTATAATCCAGCACTTTCCTTTTCCTAAGTGACAAGGCAGAGTAGGTACTTTTACCACCTGAATAAAACTTTCATGCTCATGTATGTGTTCATGCTACTCTTCAAAGAATGCAGCTTGTTGGGGTGAGAGGACACCCAGGGAAGGGGACCACCAGCCTGTGATGCCTTACATGAGCTCCTAGAGGCATGTCTTGCACCAAAACCCTCGTTTAGCCTGTGTTGCAAGGCCAGAGCAAACATACCACTTGTACCCAAAATAATGGCAGTATTTCCCCCTGCCCTGCCCAAGTTAAGTTACACCAGCAGAAGCTGCAGCACTTTGCCACCCTGCTCATATTGCATTTCTTCCTTATGCTTCAGATGTAGTTTTTCAAACCATTTCCCATTTGCTGGAGTTAATTATTCTGTCTTTAGCATTTTAGACTCATGCTTGTGAAATCAGCAACTATGTTCACTTGAAAATCAAACTGAAATGAATACACGTGCATACAGAAATACTGACAAAACAAGTATCTGCTCATCTACATGACACAGGTTTTCTCTAATGCTTGTTTTTATTCTTCTGGTACAGAAGTCTCCTGAATGTTTTCTCTTTCCAAAAAGCAGAAAAAGTGCATTTCTTTGATTGAACCTAATCATTTTTGATTCTGGGGATCTGGAATCACTGTGCTTGTGATTACCAGATCATTCTCATCTTTTCTGTGGTACGACTCAGTGCAGCAGCAGGATATGACAAACCAGAGCAGAGTGCAGGAGCACTCTCTCAAATGCTCTGCCTTTGCATCACCACCATCTTAGGCCCTTTCCACCCAAGGCAGTAAGCAGGCTCTTGCTAAGCCAAAAGCAAGACAACTGCTTTCACAATGGCTACTGTGGCTCCCATCAGATGCAGGAGGCTTTAAAAAGAAAACTGACTAAAAATACTCCTATTTTTTTAAAATAGGAGTATTGCAAAAACAGGAAGTAGCCCGAGAAAAATTAAGTGTTCCAGAAGCTAGAGAAGTTTTCTCAAGCCTTCTTGGTTTGTTGAAGCAGCCTGCTTGTTAAACTATGCTAATGAGTTAAAAGGTCATACCTGGGTAGGCAGATGACAGGATGCTGTGTCTGACTGTTAAACAAGGGAAACCCTCAGTTCCTACAAACAAATAGAGAAATACGCTCACTATTTAGTCTTTATCCAGTGAATTTAGCATAAACTCAACACTGTAAGGGACTATAAAATGTCCTTACATCTTATGTGTACATTTCTGTCTGAGCCTTTTTCCCTCAGCTTTATTTCCCGAGACTCATTAATTCAGATTCCCTATTACGTCCAGCCTGCTTTGGGACCACCAAGGAGCTGCTTACTCCCTAGGCTCGCCCTAAAAAAAGCTGGCACTAGCTCCAAAAACCTGTCCATCAGGGAAGGCAAATGGAGAACAGCACAATTCCAGCCAGACTCCCTCCCCTGGGAGAACTGTCAGAGCTGCTATATGCAGAGACTCTGCTGCAGGGCAATCCCAAGCAGGAACAAGGAAAGTGCTTGCTAAGATGCACAGAAAGTAAAGGAAGAAGAGCAAGAGTCCCTCACTGACTTCCCAGTATGACACTTCAAAACAGCTGAAGATACCAAGGCAGGGAACTAGTACAATTTCTTCTTTAAACTATTTTTTCTTGTCAAAGTTCTAGTAGAGGGTCTTAAGCTTAGCTGGGATAAGTAACAAAGATTACCACAGATGTTAGTGCCCTTTTTGTGACCCTCTTTAATCAGAGAGAAATGCCTGTAAACGAAATGGCAGTAAATGTAGTTAGCTTGCTGAAACAGCCTCTGCATGCCCCATCATACATCCTCTCTCCTTTCTCTAAGTCTTTGACTGGAGGACACTGGGGAAACCATTACAGGTGCAAGCAGCAGACAGAAACCCCAGTGGCTCCAGTCAGGGAGAAAGGGGTCTCCTCACCACATGTCCTCGAATACCCCCAAGGACTATGGAGCCACCTAGTACTATCACGTATATTTAAGGCTGCAGCTTCCCATGGCCAAGACACCTGTAACTTTTCTGACTTTAGTTGTTCAGAAATTA
The DNA here is from genome assembly GCA_013400175.1 of Phainopepla nitens. Classification (NCBI taxonomy): domain Eukaryota; kingdom Metazoa; phylum Chordata; class Aves; order Passeriformes; family Bombycillidae; genus Phainopepla; species Phainopepla nitens. Next base: position 719,712 of record VXBQ01002440.1, read on the forward strand.
ATCACCTGTATAGGGTATCTGACTCAAGTTAACGCTTTTGTTTGAGAGTTCACTGTTTTAAAGCTTCAGCAAGAGCAGGGCAGGCATTCCCAGGTACTAGAGTAGTAAGAAACATGTAACTAAACCAAATTAAAAAGAAGGATAGAAGGTAATGACAAAAAGTAAGACGCAAGCATAAAATCAGAGAGAATCATAATGCACACTCATGAAAGCAACTAACCTTAAGCTAGAGAGGAGTTTAGGTTTTTTGAATTTCCTGAACTGTCATCCTTTGTCACTGAATTAGTCACCTTGTCTGTACCACATCACTGGCATGGCGTTGTGCTAACTACAGCTTTCCATGAGCTTGCCCAGTTAACATCCAACAAGAACAGAAAGATTTTGCTGCCCTGAAGGGGGAAGATTTCATATGGTTCTAACAGCAAATTAATGAAAAATTTGAAATGGAATAAATTCCACCTTACTGCAGAGGCTGGCAGCTGAGTACACCATTCACTTACGATAATTAGTTACAGTAAATGAGCTATGCGGAAATGAGGCTCCAGCCAGCATCAACTCCAGAAGTCACAGGACAAAGATGAATGTTAAAATAAGCTAATTGAATTTTCTCTGGTTCAGCAGAAAGATCAATGTTCTTGACAGCCAGTTCAGCACGCGGCAATCCCGACAGCCCTCTGATGTGTCACCACTGCAAGATAAGGCCACAGAGTCAGAACCAGAGGAGCTGGAACACCCCTCTTGGGAGGAGGAGCAAGCACAGGAGACAGAGGCATTCAACAGGGACACTACCAGAAGGATGGAGACACCTGCTACTTGTATGCCAGATGGTCAGATGGCATTTTTACCAAAAACAAACTTGGCTTTGCACCTTCATTATCTATTCTACCACTACTAAACACATGTCCCAGTCGTCTGAACTCACCTCTCTGCTGAAGGTCCACTGCAATAAATGTGATTTTAGCCACCAACAGAATACCAAAAATACCAGACAATCAAAATACAGATGCCAGAAGCAAGCAGCACTTTTGCTGCTGCACGAATTTGCTGGATTCAGGCTGTTATCACCATTTCCACCTCTTGCTGACAAGGAAGAAAATAAGATGATTCAAAACTTCTTCTGCTAGAGAACAAAAGAGACACCCACCCACACAGAGATGCCCACAATTCCACATTCAGGGCATTTAAACAAAAGGCAAGAACCTGGTCAGAATGTGGTACCACATATATCAATGGGATTTTCCACTTCCTGTAAGCATCTTCTAATAATCACAGTGCAGAATGTATTAGGAAAGGTTTCTTTCTGTTTGTATTTCTCCCAACACTTGTTGTTTGAGACAGAAATCCAGAAGAACCTGTCCCAATAAGGAATTACTTGGAACTGGCAGTGTCTTTAGAAAAGCTCTGTGCTCTGATGAAGGGACATGCTGGCTTCTTGATGCCCCAGAGCCAGGATGGCAGGTGATGGCACTTTGGCTGCTCCAAGAAACACCTTCCACAAGGGGCAGGGCACAAAACAAATGAGCTGACTTTTTCACTCCTAACAAGAAGCTGTGATTAATATCTTCCATCTTGGATATGGAAACCCATGTCAGGACATGCAAGCTTATCACAATGAAGAAAACTTGGAAGGCCTGTCCACAAATACAGCCCGGTAAGTGCATTCAGCACTTTTCTTTCACTGAAGTACATCAAACATTCTCTGTTGATGCAGACTAACAAAGGGCTGGACAACTCTGGATGCACTGTGACCCAGCACCCAACAGTGAGGGAAACCTGTTCATTCTGGCTCTGCCACTTGTCTGTGGATCAAGCATACTACTTCCTCTGCTGTATCCATTAGGGATTGCCTTTTCTTCTTTTTGGTAAACACTTTGCCTTCTACCTACAAAAACTGATAGAAAACACCCAGTGTGCATATACATACACATGCACAACAGAGGACTGAGGCTCTATTTTATGCACAAGGCATTTTTAACTATTCTTCATCAATGTGCACTTAGTCCTACTTCTCCTCTTACAGAACTCTGAAAGCAAATAGGATTGACAAATTCATACATTGTTCTATTTTTAAAAAAAATTACCTGTCTTTTTCAGCAGCTACTTTCCTTTCTCATTTGAGGGTTTGTGTGTGCTCAAATACTTCTGTATGACCTACCCAACAAGACATCTGTTCTGCAGAGTCACCTGTAATGAAAATTGTAAGGACTAAGTGCATTCTTTTCCTAAGCTGTTCCACTTGCTCTCCTGAGAAAGGAGCTGTGTTGTTACCCTGACAGGTCAGCCCATCCCCATGAGGCCCTGCCTTGCAGATATCCATCAGCTTCACCAATTTGCCTACAGAAATGCACATTTAAGGTTACAAACTCTTCAGTCTGGGAACTTGCCTTTTGCTATATATACCTCAAGAGCAACATACACGCTATGATAAAAGCCTAAATTGCCACAAATTACTTTTCAGCATTTAGTGCTTTGCCCAACAATGCTGCAAATGGATCCAATCTATTAGCACCAAACCTCTCCCCACAGCTTCTTCCTTTTACACTACACTCTTCTCCTCCTTCCTACTTTCCATGTGCCCCATGATCTTCCCTTGGCAGCAGAGGCTTAAAATAACAGACATTTTTCAAAGGAATGCAAAAAAAAAAACATATTATGGTTATCTGCAGGGCAGACATCACTAAACATTTATTATTATTCAGTTTCCAAAGTGCTAGGGAATGAAGGTCAAATATATCTGAACTTCAGCTAGGATTGATGCAGAGAGCAAATATCTTTATACCACTTCAGCTAAAGAAGGCAAAGCAGAAGCCAGGTTGCAGTCAGTATATCACTTCAGCGGAAGTCAGCAGCTTACCGTACCTGGAGATGTGGCCCTGAAATTCAGAAAGGACTGCAGCAGATGTTGCCTCAACCTGAGAATCAAGACTCCAGAGCCACAGGGACTGAGGAAAAACCTGTACTGAGATTTTAACCACCAATTTGAGTTGGCTTTGGGCAGCACATAACTCAGTACTTCTCTCACTCCTGGAACATGTTACCACTGAAAGCCAGCTTAGCAGCGTGGACATGTTCCCTTTTGACCAAGCTGATTTATAAAAGGTTTTATTGATGCAAAAACAAGTAATGCTGATTGTACCATCACAAATTTATTTATTCCAAAAACTACTGCACTGCATGTACATTAAAATGACTGGAATACTCCCAACACTTAATTCACATTGCTTGTCTGGTGACTCGTTTTCACCAAAATATCCACACCAAATCTTTCAATGGTTACAAGAAATTTTTAAAACCCTGCAAATTGAGAAAGGTCTACTCATAGGGAAAAGCATCTTGCGGTTGCTACTGCCAGTCTAAGCAGCTCACAGTCATGAAGGTGGAGGAGACAAAGGTAGAGGAGACAAAGTCCGGCTTGGTTATGACTGTGAGGAAGAGATGGGGAGGATGAAAAGCTGTCTCAGCATGCAAGAATCTTGGCTAAGTGGGGCCTGAAATACACAGCAGACAGGAGACACTGTTCAATCATTTATAGAAATCAAGTTTAGCAGAGTCAGCACATTTAGCCTGAGAGGAAACAGTTTCCTGATCCTCTTGACACAGAAGTAACTTGGCTACATTGGTGGCTGCCACTAAGGATTAAACAATAGAAACAGAGAAGGACAAGGAAAGCAAAGGATAAAATGAGCGTGTCAATATTTTCACAGCTTGTATTCAGCAGCCCAGCTAGAACCCCAAGGGGGTTTGTTTTAGGAACCTCAGAGACAGAGACAACTGCTGCATTTGATGAAAATACATGGTGTCTGGGTTTTACAAATGGTGTTTCTAATAGTTTATCTCATTTTGTAACTAGCACGGAAGGAAATCATTCTGATGACAATTACCACTGAAGCATTTTGTTGTGTTTACTGGCACAGAACTGTCATTAACACTCCACTTCTCTTAACCACAACTTATTTTCCCTGTTACTCATTGAAGATAGGTCTGGGGGCTATTTTCCTCGTCTTGTCAAGTTGAATTTTAATACATACAGCTTGAAAGGTATACCACCTGCTATTTTATATCTATAATTTATTGTATAATGAGTGCCTATAAATTCTTATGATAGCTTAAGAGACTTGCAAGACTGATTGCTGGCCTATTTTTTTTTCTCAGTTTGTCGGCAAAACAGAGAGAGTCCCTGAGTTCCTCTTGCCACCCATTTTGGCCACAGCTCAGGCCATCTCCCTCCACTGAAGGATCTTGCCTCCAGAAGAAAGGCTGTCTAAGACCCTCACTGCTAATGAAGGTGCTGGCACAGTAATGGACCATAGTCTTTTCAGGAGGCCCCAGCTATTTCAGACACCCATTAAATGGCTGTATGGGCACAAGCTGTATCTTCATATGCTGGAAAGGAAAATCTTTCCAGATTCTGGAAATCTCACATTGAGATTCTGGACAGGGACTGTCTAATAGTCATTCAGGGAAACAGAAAACACCAACCCTACAAGTTGGTATCCAAGAGAAAATACTTATTTAAGATCTGGAACTAAGAAATCTTCCACCTCGAAGGGACATGCCATCTTCACCTCAATATCAAACACAGAAGATACATTTGGTATGTTTCCATACTTTGGTCCAGCACCACAAATAAGAGCTCCCATTGGAAGCTGGAGACTTTTCCATTTGAGACATTACTTTACATTCCCCCTACCTCTCAGAGCCAAGACAATGAAAAACAATACCACGAAATTTTAAGAAGTTATTACAATTTCTTGCTTTTCTTCTCAGAAAAAAACCAAAAAAAAAACCAAAAAAACCAAACCTACTTCAGAATGCAGGTATTGTAAAATATGCATCTTATTAAACTCTGCTTTTAACCTGCCTCTGGACTTTCTAAAACAACCCCTAGCCTTGAGTTAGATCATGGATGCAAATCCAAGAGTGTGTTGAAATCAGGCTGCTCCCAGGCAGAGCTCTTGCAAGGAACAAAGCCAGGATGTGCCAAGATTGCAAAGGGCTTTCACTCATGAGCGACAGACACAATCAACAGAGAAAATCAGCCACTACCTTTCATCTCCTTACAAATGCCTTGACAGTCAAGCTGTTGCAAACCAGCAAGTGTAAGAGTCTTTCCCTCAGTCATCACTGTAATTCAGTGGGAGGAAAAAGGCAGGGAGGAGAGGATGGAAGAAGAGGGTCTGAGGAGCTGGGATGAAGTGTCAGGACGAAGCGCCACAGTGAGACTGACAGCTGGCCTGAGCCACTTCAGCTTTGCCAAGCATGGATTTAAGGATGCTGCACATCTGGACAAGCCTGGCATGAGCACATACTTCAGACTGGCCTCACGTTCTGTGCTGCCCCACTCCAGGAACACACTTCAACTCAGCAGCAGTGAGGGCATTTTCTCAGCTGCTGCTGTCGAGCCCCATCCCCCCGAAGCTCTAGGACACACACCGCAGAAGGAAAGCAGCATGTGCTGCTCTGTGCTAAGCTCGTTGCTGCTTTGGCTTCCAGGCTCTCTTGTCCAAAATTAAAAGTGTGTTTCCTTTCCCTACAGCTTCCAGGACTAGAACACAGCTACAGCCTCATGCATGGGGTGGAGGTGAACAGACAAGGCACATGAAACAACACCTTCCAAAGGACAGCACATGAGCCTGTCACGTTACTGATGGAGCTGGGGCAAGTCACATGCCAGTAAGAAATTAAGGACATATGAGCATACGAGACAGGGTTAGAAAGCAAGAACTGCTGCACTGGTTTGGGTCCATCCTCTTGCTTGACTATTCTTTTCTGACACACCAGTTCTGTTTATCCTGAAGATTTTCCTCTGATGTACTAGGCAGATAGAAAATTTCCTCAGTACATCCTATAACCCAAGAGTCAACTTGGTATATCAGAAATGTGATGGAAATACAAAATAAGACACAATAAAATATATCACATTTTCTTTTGGCTTGGGATGAGTTTATTTTTCTTATCATCCCTGTGATATTATACAATTTAAGGGTGTCAATAAAACTCAGATGATTCTCTTGAAAAAGCAAAAATCCCCTTTGAGAGGATTGTAGACTGAGAGACTTTCTGTGGGTAATAAAGCAAGTTACTGTCTGAGACAGGACCAAAACCAAGGTGCCTCAGCTCTTGCATCTAATGATAAGGTGGAACATACACTCCCAACACAGCCATGATGTAACAATGGTGTGTAGCTCTATAACTGTAGTAATCAAGTGCAGCCTTTTCCCAGTGTGCCAGCTAAAATGATGGCAAGAGAACAGCAGCAGTTCAGGATGCACCCAGGCTGCTCTGGGACTTCAGGGAGAAGCCACGTTAGCCTATGGCTAGTACATGGGTTTCTGAAATCAGCTGGCTCCATGTTATTTCTCATTTCAAGTGCACTGAAATTAACTTTCAGGAGGCAAGAGCAAGCTGTGCAGTATCCTGGAAGCAGAGCTTAAGCTGTGGATTTTTGCACTGGTATGGATGTCCTTGAGATTAGAAGGCCCAAAGCACCATATTAAGGAAGGAAGGCACACAGAAGACATTTGCTAGAACACATCCTCAAAGGCATAGCTCCAATGTCATGGCTGATGTGCCACCAGAGACATCCAAGATAAACACAAATGGTATAAAAACAACGCCTGAAGACCTCCACCTGGGAGCAGACATGACAGGGGGATGCAGTACAGGTTAGCCAGTGTTCCCCACCTTTTTAAAGAAATTTTTTGTACCATGCTTTGGATTTCTTCTTTTTCCTTCTCCCCAGTTTAGAGCATAGAGTACTCCCCAAACACTACTGTTGCAGTACTGACCCCATCCCATGGCACATTCTGGAAGTTTTACTGGCACTGTTTTGGAAAGAACCACAGGATCATATGAGCTTTGCTCAGAAGCCCATTTCACACACATTCCTGTAATACATGCACTTCCTATACACAACTGCTGAGCAAAATCCCCTAGAGGCTTTAAACCTGTTATTTCTTAAGTCACCTCTAAACCACCTTATCTCCATTAGCAATCTGGAGTGCACAAGTTACTTGTCACAGGGTGAAGGGGAATTAAGTAAAGCAGAGTCTTTCAGCAGTTGAAAACAGGAAGCTTTTTGCTTGCTTTGTTGGGGATTTTCAGGACATCCCCTGCCATCATTTCCTCCAGGCCTCCCTGAAGGTCTGCACCTTGAGAGTCCCTAGAAATGCCCACCACCACTCACAGCACATCCAAGCTAAATCTGAAACACAACATCACTTGATTTTCTGCTCGACTAAAGTCAATGCTCACAAAAGCAGTGTCTCTCCCAGGCTGGGGAGTGCTGAAGCAACTACACTTGCCAGAAAATTCCTCTCAGCATGCATCCTGCTTTGTGGAAAAACTAGTAACCTGCTGATGACTAATGCAAATAAGCAATGCTCTGTGCCAGAGACAATATGATACCAGAATCAGCCAGGAAGAGATGTTTCCACTGTGAAACAGGACTCGCCAGTAGTCACATTATCACCCCCAGAACACAGGATGGCTGGCACCAGGACATCCACATCCAGCTTTGCCCCCTTCAGTTTCTTCCCTTCATTCCACATGTCTTCTCTCTCATCCTTGCTCAACTCTTAAGAGCAGCAAACTGAAGTGACGTCTGCCTCTCATCAGGCATTTGGTAAGGAACACCAAGTTCACTTAAAGGTGATTGACGCTTATAGGACATGGGTGCCAAAAGTGCCACAGTCATGTCAGCCACAGAGGTATGAAAAATTGTCCAAATACTACAGTATGATAGCTCTCCATTCCCTAAGAACCTCAGTCCCTGGATTCGCTAAAAAAATCCCCAAGCTCTGACTTTTGTATCTAATAAAGAAATGGGGAAAATAGTGGCAAAGCCTTTCTCCTGCTGCCCCAGTTTCATGAAAGCCCTTGTTTATTTGCAGTAGAGTACAGGTGCATTCCGCTGATGAGTATTCAGGCACAGGTATCTTACTATATGCAGATAATAAATTTGTAAATAGAATGCTTGGGTTGGGCAGAGGGATGCCATAAAAGAGAATTTCGGGCTGGGGTAGAGGGTCCAAAACAGACTGTAGGTGCTCGCTGAGAGGCTGTAATGGCCAGGCTCAAATCTTCTCTCCAAAACAGATCTGTAAACAATTTCTAGTCACAAAGTTTACATCATTGTACTCAGCAAGTATGTCACCCTCCATTTATGTAATTCCTAAGGAGTCTGGAGGCGAGCTCACAGCAGAAATCTTCAATCTCCATTCTCTGGGGCCCCATGAATGTGCATTGCCCAGCTCATCCTGCACAGGCTCTGCAGGATGCATTCCCACACAACCTCCTGCCAATGACCCACACCCTCAGCCAGGTTCAGGGCCCACCAGCATTAACATTCCATGGCTAGAACACATGGGAACATAGGGCCAGCCTCATGGCTTACAGCAGCCACCTCACTTCTCACTGGGTTTGGGCCTCATGGGCACCTGCAAGCACATCCTGTCATTAATCCATTCTGCCTGTCTGCTCTTACAAGGAATCCCACTTTATTTTCAGGGCTCTTTCCACATGAGATGCAGGCAGCAGGGCTGGAACAAAACAATGTGCCCATAAATACAGCTAAAGACACAAGTCTTCCTGTAACCACTTGACTGTTAACGTTTTTTCTCCTATCACATTTTTTATTAGTTACATTATTCTTTTACTTAAAAAAAAAAAACACAACAAAAACAGGGACTGGCCTTGTCCACGTGCTGGGTACATGGGTGGCTACTGGAGTGGTCCCTATAAGTTAGTGTTTCCTTACTGGGCTGCACTAAACCAGGAAGGAATCCCCTGGGTAGATCAGCACTTTAGTGCACTGATCATCAATGCCCAGAGTTGACAGAGATTGCCTTGACAGGTCCTATATAGTTTCTGAAATGTTTTGCCAATCCAAGCTCAAGATACAAAAAACTCTTTAAGTATTTCAAACTAGGCCAAATGAAATGTTTCAGCTATATTTTACTTGGTTTTTTCTTCAAGTTTTCCTTCAGAAATTTGAGCTATTCCAAATGGAATGAATTTTTTCTTCCATTTTCAAAATGTCTAAAAAATACACCTTGAAATCAGAAAAAGTGGACAGAAATTTCAGGAATATGAAGTTTTTGAAACTAATCCTTTCCCAAAAACAAGTTAGCATTTTACACACAGATTTTATTTTTCTTTTAAAAGAACTGTTTGAGTAGATAGACTCCATTAAGTTCAACTTCCCACTTCAGTATCAACTCCAAAACTAATTCTGGGAAACAAGGCCTTTCTTACTTTCTCCAGAGACAAGATAGAATAAACTGACCAGCTTTTATCCTGGAGATTAGTTTGCTGTAAGAACTCTCTCCAGTAATCCATACATGCAAAACACTTCTTTATTTGAAAATTATGTAGTTCCTGGGAACCCAAATGTTCTATATTTAATATCTTAAGCTATAACTCATAAAAGCCCAATTCAGCAGAATGTATGTTACTAAGAAATAGGGCTAGCTGGTCCTGTCTCAGAATACACACTTCTGTGTCCTTATTGAAGTTTAGGGTTTTAGGAAAATAGGAGTGTTTTTCTTTTAGAGCACTCATTTCAGATAGTTTTGTTTACCTTAATAAAATACCCTACATCTTTCACAAAGTTTAAAACGACTAGAAGCTGCCAGAAGTGGAAAACTACCATCTTGCGAGTTCAGGAGGAACTGTCGTGCATTTTTCCCCCCACATACTTAAAAAATAACACAAACTCATAGCTACTTTTGTTATAAGCCAGAAGCTGTGTGGAGGCTCCTGCAGCAGCTCGAGGGCTCAAACATCCTACAGAAATCAGCCCCTGGCCATTGCGGGTAACACACATCAGACAAAGCAGGAATCACCACAGCCTGTTACTGTCCACCATCTCATCAGCAACCTCATAGCTTTTAGATCTGCAAATCTAAAGGGAATTTTTTGCAAATGACAAAGGCTTTGAGCATCAGGTGGTGTTCAGTTAATGTGACAGGCCTTGGCTCCAGCAGGAAGTTTGAGATGGGCCAGTGAACACTGATGTGTTGAGGTTTCACCGTTTCCAGGCTCTGCCTGCAGCCATGTCAGGGCAGGTGGGGATCTGTGCCATGGGGATTCAGCAAGGCCTGCCTCAGATCCTGTTTGATAGTGACAATTCCCAACACAGAGCTAATTAACAGCTGATAACATTGTGACATAAGACATGGGCAAGATGGAGCAGTGAAATAAAAAACAGGGGAAGTTGAAAGGGTCCTGGTGTGCTCTTAAATCCCCACGGTAATATCCCCTTTCCTATGAAAACCCTGGTCTCAGTGACTGGACAAAATCAGACAAACTCACCAGGAACACTAATAGCCAGCACTGTAGGAGACACAGATTATATTGCCAGCCAAAATGCCCACAAAATGCCCCTCCTCCTAATTTTCTACCACCCTTTCTCTGATAATTCCCTTCATTTATTAGCAGTTCTAAAGTGCGCTCCACTACTTTAATTTGCTTTTGATTAAGCAAGCAGGCAATGCTAAGGAGATGAGAAAACATGGGGTAACGCATAAATAGAAAGCACTAAGATGCCTTATTTACTCCTCTGAAAGAACTGTATGTTGCAACTGAAAACACTTAGTAAGTGGAAGCCAAAAAGAAAAGCTGGACAAATACAGATTCCTAACTTCTTGAAATTAAATCCCCGTAGAGAAAATTACTATTCTCTCACAGCACCAAATGCTTCTGATTGTATCAAAATGCATTAAAATAACAATGCTTTACCCTAAGTGGACCAATCTCAGGAAATTATTTGCATGGTGAAAAACTGTACTTCACTTGCTGAAGACTACGTAAGTGCCAGGCTGCATCAGTTACTCACAGTGCCATGCTTTCTCCAACAAAAGCCAACACTAATTGCTACACTTTTATGAAGGCAGAACAAGTCAAAAATAGTGTTTTGAACTTAAGATTATGGACTTTATGCATCACAGCAAAGCCATTAACACCTAACACCTGTTGGAATAATTTTGAAAATAAGTATTCTATTCCCCAATTCACGTAGCAAACTTGCCTCTTTTTTAGAGCTAGCATGTAAAATTTGTGGATCTTTGAAAGCAGAAGGCCATTACCCAGAAGCACATAAGAGCTTCCTTAAAACATTATGCTCTGTTACAGAAATACCTTAATAAAGATTAAGGAAAGTGCCTGAAATCAAAGATTACTGACCCATTTGAGCACAAGAACTGCAGTCTTCTGTAACAAAGGATTTGGGATACTTCAGCAGAATTATGAGTCACACATAGTGGGAAGACTTAAAGAAAACTCACTTATATAGAGACTAGCATTTCTGCCCTCCTGGAAGATACTTTTTTTTACATTCCAAATCCACACTTTCAATTCACACATTTGAAAATGGTTTCCAAGATCTGGAGACAATACTACAGAGCTGTTTAAAATAAAAAAACAGTTTAAAAACATTTGTGGACAGCAATGAAAAACATAATAAGGAGAATCTTAATTTCTGCACTGATGCATTTGCTAACAAAATTCGTGCTTCCCATTTTGAGACTATTACAATTTAGAATCACAGCCTACAGCTCAAAAATTATTTCCAAATATATATGTATAATGAATCTCCTTAAAAGAAGAGGATGATCACACTGCTTAACATGATGCCAGAAGAAAAGATTCTACTTTCAACTGCAAAACTGTTGTGCCCTTTACATTACATGCAGGAGGACATGACAACACTTGCAGTTCTCAGTCCAGAGTTCAGGGACTGATCCTGGATGAGCACCTGTCAGGCAATGAGCTCTGCTGAGGGCAAACTTTTGTGCTAGAGAAACATAAGCAAGGTGTGTGACGCATCAAAACCTCCTAAGGAAAGAGGAACAGCAAATTTCCACGGCTGCTGTGCAGAGGCAGAAAGCTCCACACGCTCCCAGAGCTGAAGGAGGCAGCTTTTCCTGGACACATGAAAGATACCACTAGATTCCAGCAACAAACTAGCCAGACAGTGGCTGCCATATAGTACAGCCACAGATTCTCTTTGTTGAGAACACAGACATAGTGTTGGAGAACCACTGCTGGAGCCAGTTCATACAGCCCTATGCAGACTGAGCTCAGGCTGAGCCCCATCTCACTTATGGGATCAGCCCTGTGGTGCACCTTATGGAGCCAAACCAACACATCTGTTCCTAGCTGTCTTTTTGCACCAGGGACTGAGGCACCTGGACTCTGAGAAAAAAGCTTTCTTTTCAACCACAGAGCCTGAAAGACTTCATTTCTTCAACAGACTGCCTTTGAGTTTTGCATCCCACAGGTCTATCAGCTCTAAAATGTTGGAGCAAGTCCAGAGGAGGGACACCAAGTTGACTAGAGGGCTGGAGCACCGCTTGTGTGAGAAAAGGCTGAAAGAATTGGGATTGTTCAGCCTCAAAAAGAGAAGGCTTTGGGATGACCTAATTGCAGTACCTGAAGAGAGACAACAAGAAAGACTATCTCTAAGAGCACTGAGTGACAGAAAACGGGGAATGGCTTCACACTAACAGAGAGGAAGCTTAGATTGCATATTAGGAAAAAATTCTTTACTGGGAGGGTGGTGAAGCACTGGAACAAGTTGTCCAAAGAAGTTGTTGATGCCCCATCCCCGGAAGAGTTCAAGGCCAGGCTGGACAGGACTCAGAGCAACCTGGTCTAGCAGAAGGTGTCCCTGCCCATGGCAGAGGGGGTTGGAACTTCATAGCATTTAAGGTCCCTTCCAACCCAAATAGTTGTGTGATTCTATGGTTCTAGTCAGCAGAGCAAGCACCAGGAACTTTGTTGGATCTGATTCTACTTATTTCTAGTTTATATCCAAATGCCAAGGACATCCTTAACACATGTAGGCTGTGGCTGACAGTGGGACCCCTGAAAAGTAGGCAGTGCCCATACTGAGAAAAGGCATCAAACCTTGAACAGTTTATATCCAAATACAAACAGAAGAGAGACAAGGAAACCCTAGTTGTTCCTATGTACCTGTATTTATGATGTAGAGTCTCTCTGTAATAATAAAACGACTTGTCCTTCAGCATGAGTGCAGAATATGTTCAGATGAAAGTTATACAACAGGAAAGTTATCTATGTTTGTTCTTCCATAACCTGATTCCCATTCCCCAGCTGTTCCACTATTGCCTGCCCCCTGCATCTGATTTTTGGGGATTTTATGTGGAATCATTTTCAGAAATAGTTAAGAACTGTCTTGTATTGTGCTATTATGCCTATTTTTAAAAAAAATATTATGAATTGAGGCTAAGTAAGATAAAATGCCTTGCCTGAAAACATGCATAGGCTCTATGGTGTATCAGGAAAGCACATACAGGATTTTTGGAGTTTCAATCCAAGCTCTAGAGACAGAATCATTCCTCCTGCTTAGCTAAGAGCTGCAGTCTTTATATGCAGTAAACAGATCATATGGGCCTTAGGCCTGAAGTTTACCTTAAGCTCCTTTAAAAGCACCACTCATTGTTCAAAGGAAAACGTGTGACCTTTGTGACATCTCTCTGGAAGGAGCTTTCATGTCTGCTGCTCCGAGATGATTATTAGACGTGGTATTTTGGATGCAAACTAAGAAATCCCAGTGCTTTGCTGCTTTTTATTCTAAGGCACTAAGAAATAGATTTCTCTGGGCTTTGAAGGAATTGGGGAAATACATGAAAACAGGAAATGAGCAACAAGCAATGGAGTGGCAGGGAGCTTTGTCTGGTTGCTCCTTCCACTTCTCTTTTCAGATGCTGAAGGACACTCTTCAGCTCCAAATTGATCAGAAAACATTAACTGGAGATTAAAGGAGGTAACTAAAGGTGTTAAAACTAGATCAAAACTAATCTAGGCCAAACTGGAGGTGTGGAGGGAATGAAAACCTCGCTCGGTTACCTACTACAAATGGAGAGCCACTCCTTATTCCACATTTCCTTCTGGGCACACACCAGGGCATTTTGCTGAACAGCACCTTCTCCACCAAAGAGAAAGCACACCTACTGCCTCATCGACTTGCCATGGCATGGTATGTTCTCTCTTTCCTGCTGGATGAGGACCCAACTGGGTAAGGAGGGAGAATGTCAGGAGACACACACCCTGGTGACATGCTCCCTTCCTTTGGGAGATGGTCTCCTCAGTTCTAAGTGTGTTTTGGGGAAGACTATGGGAACAGGACTGGGTTTGATCTTCCAAAAAAGGGTGATTCCCTATCCTGGACATCACTGGATATAGAGGAAGACAACTGTACCCTATTAATACAACAACAGCCATCACTTGCACTTCTCTATGCTCACCTGGCCAGTGCTCTATCTCCTCCTAAAGAGGAATATTGTTACCAGACCTGGCTTGGCTCAAAACAAGCACAGTGACCTAAAGGGCACAACTCTAGACTCTCTCTGATGAGAGTGTGGCATTAAAGCATAAGCTAGTTTAGGCAGAACTTCAAAATTTGATCACCAATACAATACTTGTTTAAGGCAACAGAACTGTCAGTACTCCTGGAAACTAAAAAGCACTTGAACTGAGCCTCCTTGAGGTAAATCACACAGTATTAGCCTTTAGTAAGTTTTCATTCCTTCAAGCCCCTTGCATCCAAATGTTTAGTGCCAATTTTCTTGTACACTCTTAATACTGACCTGGACCATTTCCCAGAAAACATATGCCATGTGAAGTAGCTCACCCCTACAAACTAATTACAACAGTTTTTGAAATGAATTGCCTCTTGGCTGAGCATACTTTTTTAAAGCTATATTTTGCTCTCCTTATTGACTGTCATGGTCTTTTATGCAAGACCTCAGTCATGGTCTTGGAATTAATCCAAAATTGCTTGAGGGAACCTACAGTCTTCCTTTTTTGGCCAAAGAGCCCACAGGTATGTGCTCCAAGCCCATACCTATCCCAATTTAATCCCAATTTAATGATGGGGATATTGGAAGACAAGAATCAAGGCTCAGACAGAGAAGTTCAAAGGTCTCCTACCAACGATTAAGTGTAGTCTGACTTACAAAGGCAGAACTGCAACATGATGCTCTTCACTCAGAGAAAAAAAAAGGCATTTGATAGACGCTTCCACCAATACACATTACCTAAAATGTGTGTCTGAATTCTGTAGAGACATATGGTGTCCCAGCAACAGGCTCCACCAGGAGTAAATACGGACACAACTCATCCTGAACACGTGCGACAGTGGGGCTATAAAGTCTGTGAAAATGAAGACAATTAATCCCCTGTAACCCAGTATATGTGCTCAGTGTCACAAAATAAATAATCAATTTGCCTCAATTAGGCTGTATCCTCCTGCTGCCACTCAACCTCTACTTGGCAACTGTGCAGTTGGATGAAAACAACCCCTTACGTATCAGTAACTGGTGGATAAAATAATGCCATATTCAAGCATCCTAGGGGCTCGCTCTGTAAAGTCAGCCAGAGTATTTTCAATTCAGATGGATACATGAGATGGTATACTTTACTCATCACTTCACCAGTAACAGCTTGAAAAGATCAAGAGGATTTAACCAATTAGCCCAAAACCCAAAAAAAGTGAAATGAAAAAATGCCAAAATAAAGACCAAGCACATTCTTGGTATGAAGGTAACTGTTTAAAGCAAGAAAATAATATTACAAAATAATTTTCTGTATTTATACATGCATTTGTAATAAATTTGCTTCAGCTCTTTTCAGTTGTTAACAGCCTATGAAGAAGCAGTCTTGCTAACACTACTCCACAAGGCTATTTAATGCCAAGAGACTAATGGGAGCTTACGTGCCTTGAGGGGCTGGAAGAGAAGACCTATTCTTTTGGACAAACTGCACGTTGTGAATTACTGGTTCCAATCTTGTTATTCCTAAAAAAACTAAGGTAACTAGTTAAAATAAACAAACAATCCACCCTAAGCTTGCCAACTTCAAAAAAAAAAAAAAACAAAACAAAAAAAACCCACCACAAAACAAACAAACAAACAAACAAAAAAAAACAACTTGCAGAAGATATTTTATTACTGGAACTAAAAACTGAACTACACTACACAAGAGGCAAAATCTTGCATGATGAGGGCTAGCATGTGTTTTGGCTTCCAGAGGTAATAAACTAAGAGCCACCAGGCCACAAAAAGTGTATTTCCTATTGAAGCACATGTGCCCACAAACAGTAACTGCCTTTAAAGGCTAGCTATGGCTTTACCTCTGAAAATGAGACATTCATCCCTACTAGAAGTCTTTTCCATAACATTATGCTTTGCTATGGATCATTAAAAGTCCCAGCTCACGGAAAATCATCTCCAAAAGTGACACAGGCAATTTAATAGGAAACCATCCTCAACTGGCAACAGCTAAAGAAGCTCACAAGGAAGTCAGAGGGGAGATATTCACTGTGGCCTGCCCTAAAAATGCCATGAGCTCAAAACTTGTGCCCAGTTTTCAGCCTTCCCCCAACAGCTGAAAAGGTGCCCAAATGGCAAATAATAATTTCTAACATGTTAAGAAATACTGAAACACACACAAGGAAACTAAAAGCCATCCCCAAAGTCTACACCATTTTGACTGCATAGGCTTTAATGTACTATTTTCAACCAATCAGTAAAACCATATAAATTTGTTTGAATACAAAAATGAAAGCATTTCAGTGCAAATTTAAGTTTTAAGGTTGAGCCCACACAGTCATGTGTTGCTATTAAACCACTTGTAAGTAACAATTTATTTTAAAGGGCCTTTTTGGTATTTTCCCCCAGCAAAAATGCGGAAAATTACCTTTAAACATTCAGCCAGGCCCATCACAATTACTGCCTAAGTATTCGTTATAATGATGTAAACAAAGAAATTAAAGCACCTTAATTTGTATACATAGAGCACACACTCAAACATCTATATATTCACACCCAACTGCGCCTTAGCTATACCTTAGCTGAGTAATAACGTATGGATCATTGTACTAATTTACTCCACTGAAGATGATCAACCAAGGAACAGACATCCCCAGCAAAATGCTGAGAGCTCTTCAGATGTAAAAGTTTTATTAAAGTACCATGTGTGGCAGTCATGAGCACTTTAGAGGAAATGGCACTTTGAAAACTAAAGCAAGCCAAAGCTCTCCCACCTCAATTTAAGTGAATAATTAGAAGGTGAATTTTAGTCGTTAAATATTAAACAATAGATTGTCCCATCCTGCCAACATTATTAATGTCACTTTTCCGCAAAATGCCAACCTCTGGCAAAAGACTCTGAGGCGACAATTCCAATTAACTTTCCTCATCTTTATCTCACCTGTCACCTGTTAAAAAATGCATGTTTACTCCATCTTCTCCCTGAACAAGACTGACTGCAGCTGAGGTGAAGTGGTGTTCTAAGTCAAGTAGGTCATGCCATGCAAGCTCCACTTTGTACAAGTCACTCTGCATGTTGTGTGAGCTGGCATCTGACATGCCTTCCTCCCTCCTTCGTCCCTTCCTTGTGCCCTGCAGACAGCCTGCCTCTCCTTCCCTTAGCAGTGAGAGGGAACCCCAAGAGCCACTGTCTCCACCTGCAAACCTCAGCAGAAAAAGACCTCCACTAGCAAGAGCAGCCCTTCACATGTCAGTACCTAAATTTGCCCAGTGCACTCTATTTACTGATCAAAGCAGGTCCTTAGGGGACCAATCCAAAACCCATTGAAGCTGATGAAAGTTTTCACCTCAGTTTCAGCAGGCTTTACTCTCTTGACAGTATCACACACTTCTCATGAGTAACACAGAGAGAAAAGGGGGAGAATTTGTTTCATGCAATCCTGTGTTTCCCTGCCATTAAGAAAAGGGTGGTCAGAAGGATCATTCTGTCACATCAGGAGTGTTCAAGACCCGAGAGATGCTTTCAGAAGTCCACCCCAAGCTGGTTCACAGCTGTGCTGCACAGTGCAATGACAGCTGCCAGCTGAAGATACACAGTGGCAACGTGGGATAAGTCCTCACGGAAAGCATCTGCTTCCATCCTGGATGCGGTCATACAGAGGCAGCTATAGCTGAGTATTTGCCACTGTGAATACCACCTCCAGTCCCTACCCATTTGCCAGGGAGTGAGTTCTCTCCCAAAAGGGAACTCATATGGCAAACCTGAAACCACATAAACAATCGTGTCCAAGTGATATGATACCACATAGGTGTCACAGAACATCAAAATCTCTACAGACCTAAGAGCCAGACTGACTGAGAAGTGATGTGGTCCCAGGGTGAAGAAAACTTCAGCCCTTCTTGGGCATACAACAAAGGAAGTGCACACTTGTTTAAATATCACCCCCTTAATACACCTAGGGGTCAAATGGTACAGGTTTTGCATGCAGACAAGCCTTTAAGAGCTGACTGCACACAAACACACACACAAGTTTACGGCAAGATTAGATGATTTGAAAAAGGGGAAGGTGAAATTAATATACTAAAGTGCTAAGATCAGTTGCTAGATCTCAGCTTTCTGACAGAGTGTTGAGAAAAGTAATAGGAAGTTCCCTGCCCTGAGTCCAGGAGCAACGTGGCCTTCAGTGTCAACAGCTGGGTCTTTATTAGGCCAGGAAACAACTAAACCCAGGTCTTCTGATAGCTCTGCCTTGGCATAAACAAACAGGATTCAGACACCCACAGGAGTTCATTCAATTCATTTAATTTTTAGTTCACAGATGCGCACTGGCAAGTGACAGTGTTAAGCACCCAACGACAATTCAATTGTCTCTGCACAACCACAGGGCTCCCTGCAGCCCCCAGGAACACAACAGTAAGACACTTCAACAGCAACAAGGGAACCCTGAACTTGCCTGGGCTTACCTCTGTCTGAGAACAACACCTTCAGAAATCTTCCAGAAAATTCCTGCCTTCTTGCAAGTATTAAAACTCTAATGACAGGTTGCAAAAGGGAAGATGTCACTTGGACACTTCAATGCTTGCAATCTTTCAAAAAGTCTTCATTGCTGACATTGAGAACACTTGGAAGAACAGACAAATAAAACATGAACTGCAGAGTGACTCCTATTCCCCCTCACATGCAGTGCTGCAGGTCTCCTGCAGCTGCTGCATGTAACTGGATCTGGACGTGGTCCAGAGATACCAAGACCTTCAGTCTGCTCCCTACTGCCATGCAGACAGTGGAACTAGCCATCAGCATATGAATCACTCCCATTTCCTGATAGCAGGTAAGCAGACGGACTGGGATATGAAATGGCACAACAAAAATGTCTACAGTGCATTACACATTTGCCATTACATTTTTATTACTGTTAGCCCACTTGAAAACTCCTTCAAACCTCTTAACTCTTGCTAACAAACTTTTTACAGAGCTCCCTGAAGCATCCTCCACACCTAACACTTGTTCTCCTTAAAATCCTGCTTTTGCTTTCCCCCTCCTGATATTAAAAAAAAAAAAAAAAATCATTACATGCATTTTGCCTTTCAATGCTTAATGCTCTAGCTATTGTTTAGATGGCCACTGTCTTCTGTTTAAAGCAAGGCGCCCTATTAAAGTGCTGTGATTAATCAGGATGATAATTGCTGCAGTGAGGTCCCTACTATCAATCACATTTCTTGTGCAGAAAGGCACTCATGCCAAAACAGGGGGGAAAGGCTCATTTACCAGTAGTGTAGTAAAATTATTTTCTGCTAAAAAAAGTGGCAGCCTCTTTCTTCAATGATGAATGCAGACTGACCAGCAGTTTAGAGACATAGTAAGATACAGTTAAAGATGATAATAAAACAAAGTTACTGTGTGTGAAATAGGACAGATGGCAGCCACACAATAGCCATCAAGTCTGTTTAAACAGATAAGTAGTTTTCCTATGCCCAGCCCAGCTCTAGACATGCTGATTCAAAGGCTGGCTCTTGTCACATGGAGCCCTCTAACCTAAAACAGGTGCAGAGGTCATGGGGTTTCCTTCCACACTTTCATTCAGCAATTCATCCATTCTCTCCTTCAAGCACAGCATAAGCAGAGCTGGGACAGATGCTCCTGCCCAGCAGTGATAAACTATGCCTCTGTGCCCTGCAAACACATGCTTCAGACCCAGGGACAAAACAGCACAGCTCTGGGAAGGGCAGGGGCACTTTGTGTTGGAAATGTGGCAGGCAGCCTGGCAAGCCCAGTGTTTCACTGGGTTTCTGAGACAAGCTGCTGTGGACAGCAGAGGGCCAAAAAAACCAAAATGCCCATTTCATTTCAGAAATACAAACTTTCTGCACAGACAGAACCAGTGACAGATACAGGACAAAAGGGGCAGAAAACCAGTGTCAGCTGGGGTGGCCAGAGCCAGTGGGCTGCAGTGAATATTAAATGACATGGATTGGTGAAAGACTTAATTCCGCTAAGTAGCCAAGGGGCTCAGATCCAAGGCCAGTTTCTGCTGTGGGGGAGCATTTTATCAAAAGCAAAAGCTGCTGATGAGCCTGACAAACCAAGAGCCAGAGACAACCAAAAAACTGCGGGAGACACATTGGAGGGGCTGGTGAGAAACTCTCAGAGACATCTCAGCAAGTTTCTGTGATGCCTCATGGACCCTTCCCCTACAGACACTGCAAGGCTGGGGCTTTTAGTATTTTAAGGATTACTTTAATCCATAGGCTTAACCTTCCTACAGCAAACCTGCAGAGACAGTGCCACTGTCTTTGTCCTGTCAGGCAGCCCATCAGCCAAAGCCCTACCAGTCAGCATTTCAGGCACGGCCAGCAGCTACGGCTTCCTGCAGGAGCTGAGGGTCCCTGCTTCCCACCTCACTGACACCTTGCACTATTTCATCTTTATAGATACCCGACTGCCAATGATCTCTGCAAGCAGGATTGCTGGGAAATGAAAATGAGTTCAGTTCTCATAAACACTCACGGCTGTAAATCCTCAAAAGCCTTTTTAAGCTTTGTCATAACATATGACTTTCTCACAACATAGTTTATTGTACAACCATTTCTTTCTCTTGATTTGAGAAGAAAGGAGCGAAACTGCAAGAAAGCAAATTAGCACCCTAACATGAATCCAAAGGTGGTGAAAAAGCCTACAAATAAGAGAAAAGCCTTTAAAAAGTGCTTTGTCACTATGACTGCTAAACATCTGAAAGGCTTCAAAAAGTACTTCGTCATTATGCCTGCTTATCATAATTAGTGTGGTGATTATCTATCCAATGCTTTTTAAAGTAACCTTGGCTTTTTTCTAACTTTTCTCTACTTTTCTTGTTCTTTCTCTTTGCCTCTCTTACTATTAAATAAAAATACATCAATTTTTTAGCATCAACATTTAATCTTGTTTGGTTTTAATCTCGATTTTGGGAGTATTTTGAACCTTCAAAGTTCTTTCCATTGTTTACACAGAGACCGCTTTCTTTGCTCTTCTGGGTTTACACCTTTTCATAACAGGTAACAACATATTTCTGATAGAATGCACGTGAACAGTTTGGGCCTCTCATTACATTTAGAAAACTATTCAAACAGAAATACATGCGCTCACATCAGGGATTATCCTTTAGTGCAAACCTTTTCTAAGGCCTTTCAAGTCAACAGTCAATTCGACAGTTGCTACACTAGGCCCAGTAAGAGCATTTTTAAATTATTTTAAAGACTTTAGCTCAGTAACAATATTTCAGAACACCTAAACAACCTTTCTGCCTGGCAAGATAGAAACAATCATCTCCCCTCTGACAGACGTAGAAAGTTAAAAAAAACCCCACCTTAAAACATCCCAAACACTGGAGTTTTATAAACTGAGTGAAATTCCACTGAGTGAAAGAACATACACTATTTTCTTCCCTTCCTGACACCATGGTTTTATATACATTTCTATATTACATTTGATTATGCACACATATACACACAGAACAAATTCACACTTGGTTACAGGAAGAAGCTTATTTGTTCCAGGAATTAGCCTGTCCACAGTACATTACTGCAACAGATCTCATAAAAATATTTCTAACTCCAGCACTCCTTCATTGATATTAGATAGAAGAGTTTGTTTTGGTATTTCTCATGCCCATTTGGATACTGCAGAAAGGAATTTTGCAGATCACGACAGTGTTATTACAAGAGCCATTTGTAATAAAGAGAGCTCCAGAAAAGGCAAACACAAATACTAACAAAATGTAGATGAACACGTGGACGTAGATGTAATGATTTTACTGTATCCCCTTTTGTACATCGCATTGTTTTACTCCACCGTTAATGACAGATTGATATTTTAGGGGGAAAATCAAAATATTTTTCAAAGCCATTCACCATGGCTGAATACTTACGTTTGGCCTCCTGGACTCAGATTAACCTTTAACACACGAAAAACAGTAACAACAAAAAAGTTTTACAGCCAAGAATTATTTTGTAGCACAGTTGCAGTCGCATCAAATCACAATCCAAAAGGTAACTGAGGTGGCTTTGGTGCTCGAGACACCTCTGAAGCAGAACCACAATCATTGGCCAAGTTGCCTATAAAGAATATCACAATAGCCCTAAGCTTCTGTGCACCCTTTTTCAAACACAGCAGCAAAAGTTAAAGGATTTTTTCCTGCACAGATCTCTTTACAACTGAGAGAAGAAAAAATGAACATGACCTTCAGCAAAGGGCTGAGGATATGTCCCTCCTGCTTGTGCAAGAGAGCTGGAGTCCCAGGACCAGCATGACACAGCTGACAGTAGGAGTGGTGCCCTTCACATGTGGTGAAGAACAACACCACCAGCACAGGCATAGCAGAATCAGGAGGCATTTCTTTGGTCATGTGCAGACCCTCCTGCCTAAAGACATCCACATCCAACTTGCGCAGGCAAACCACAGCAACCCACTGTGCAGAGCCTTCTGCCAGGAGGGTTCTGACCAGTGATGCCTAAGTTTTAGCTTTTATATTTTTCACATTCTGCGCTGGTTTAGTGTGTGGTTCTGGTCTTCATTTTAAGGGTTGGGAAGCTCTCTCCAGAGAGTAGGGGGACAAAACAATTCCTTTCCAGCTTGGGAGCAAGGACAAATTTTAGGCCCAAGAGTGTAAACAACAGTGAAGAAAGAGAGGGAACAAGGAGGATGGAGCTTCATAACCTGAAGCTGTAATTGGACAATTAACTCCAATTTGCTCGTGGACCAAAACCTATCAAAGTGTGAGGCCTCGTGACCGGGGGCCATTTTGTGACCATTTGTGGGTTTGACTTGGGTGCAGCCCCGGCGGGGTTCCTGCAGTGCCCAGGCTGGATCCTTTCAATAAATACCTTTCATCCTTTTATTCTACCTAGTCTCTGTTTCCAGGTCAGCCTAGCCAGGCATCACCAGCACCTGGGCTGCTAAGCACAAATGCCCAGGAGAAAGAACTATTAGGTTCAACACACCCTTTGGCTCCTGTTCCCTCCATTCAATATGCTAAGTGAGAATAAACACGTTGCATTTCCTACAGACACATATAATGAGAAATGACAGCACACAAAAAAAGGTAAGCTCTAGGCTTTGCTCAATCTGTAAATATCATTCTGAGGTAAAAGTTACAGGACAACAACACTGAAAATAAGAGAACTTCAACACAACAACAATATGCCCACTCAAGCACTCCCAAGAATCCAACCTAGCCAGTTCCATGTACTAAAGGCCATCCCACCACATTGAACTAATAGGTTTATGAAGATCAAAATCACTGACTACTCTGCTCTTACATCTACCTACCCACTCCCAGAGTTGCAAAACACTACACTTAGGGGACATAGCAGAATTAATGGGAACCGAGAGATGTGCATCAGTTCAGAATGATAGTGCCAGGCAACCACAGAGAAGTCTGCTTTTGTTTTGGTTGTTTTCTTTTCTTTTGATTTGTTTCTTTGGGGATTTTTATTCTTAAGTGAGTTCTTTCAAGGAATTATTTATGGCTTGCAAACTATGAGCTGCATGGATGCCTTACTTCTGTCGTGGAGCATGGTTTCTCTTTTGTTCTATAATTAATCACTGAAGTGCTCAAGTTTTCCCCTTGTAACACACACATTGGTATTCAATTTTTTTAAAAACACTAGCTAATATACAATCCTAAAACTACGTTTAGTAGTTGTATACATTAGTCTTGAATTTATCTTTCCATAATTACTTCCACGAGTGTTTGCTGAAAGACATGTTTACTAATGGACACTAAATACCCGAACCTAAGAGTGAGCTCATTTCTTCAGACACACAAGGGCATTCATTTCAGGGTAGGTTGTTACAGTGAGCAGTTCTGCCCATGCCTCACTCTGACCTTACAAGTACTGCTGTTCTTACTACTCATTATGTAACACCACCACTACAAATAATGGCACCAATTCTTACTTCAAGGATTGTTAATACCCTTAGCTGCACTGCAGCCATAGTTCATGGCAACTTTTCAAGAAGAGGACTCAATTCTCTAAGGCACTGCACATCCACCCAAGAAGAAACCAAGCTTCTGTTCACGGGGACATCAAGACCAGCTCTGAGTACAGTGAGTCCCCAGCAACAGGTGCTGAGTACAAACCTCTGTGGACCCCAGTGGGTTCTGGAAACAGAGGTCGGCCTTTTTTGTATATGCATAGGACTATGGGATATGGGGGGGGTCACAGAATTTTAGATTTTAGCTTTCTATGTTTTCTGAGGGCATCCAGCACATCACTGAAGTTCTCAATTTGTAGCTTTAATTTCTATTTTATTATGTGTGTAAAAAAAATATCAGTGCCACCTTGACTCATTCTTTGGCTTCTAATGTTCCTTCAGTTTCATCATAATTTTGCTAAACCAAAGAAAAGATTGCTCGAATGTTTCCTTGGCATTTAGACCTTCAGAGATACACACTGGCTCTAGCCAAGTATGTATGATACGTAATAGAGTAAGGAGAGTAAGGAGCTCACTGCACATTCTACTGCACCTTGTTTCACTTAAAAGTGATGTATGTGTGTTTCCAATTTCCTATAAATTTGAAAAAGACACAGAATCAACAGTCAGACTACACTCAACTTTGTCAGAAGCCCAGGGAAGCCACTGGAACAGAATGTCACTGGGTCAGGGATCTGTCCTCACTGGATAGCTCACCATGAGAATGGCTGAGTACCCCTGTGGCTGGCCAGGATTACACCTGGCTATAGCTGCAAGATGAGGCCTGGCAACACAGACTTGCTGGCATATACTGGAAATGCAGCAACAACTGAGCCCAGATTTAATATGCCTTTATCAATAAAGGATCAGCCATCTTGATTCATCATAAACTTGGTTTACACCCCAAAGGCAGAGCCTGATCAATCGCCATGTTGTTACAGCCCTGTGTTGTCCACTTCTGCTGCCCTTTCTCCATGATACCTCAGCCTCAAGTATTTTAAAAAATAGGGAAGAGGAGAGGGGGGCATGCTTATAGAAAATCCACCCTGGCAAGAGAGACTTCTAAGCCTGTGACACTCCAAATCAACTCCACCGACATCTTATATTGCAAATTATCAGCCCAAAAATGCCAGTAAAAATCCTCCCAGTGCTCAGAGATGTAGCATTCAGCTGCAAGAGAGCAGCAGTCCCTCGCCTGTGCAGTGCTGCCAGAAGCTCACGTGGGGCCTGAGGGCACACTGACCAACACTACAGCAGCACAGGGATGTACAGGCAGGTGAGCAGTGCTCCTGGCACCAGAGAGCAAGATGAACTAGAGGCTGTCTCCAGAGCAAAAGTGAGACACCAGCTCAGCTGAACCTCCTCTCTGCTCTACTGCCTCTGCTTGGACTCTGCTGCCCTGCACTCACAGCTGGCAGTGATTTGTCAAGGAACTTTTCACAGAGATTTGTTGTGACCTTGTTTCCACATTTGTACCTCAAACACCTGAAACAGATGTCTGAGGAGGTGCAAGGGCCCAGAGCTGTCCCATGTATCTTTTTCTCCCCAGCCAAATTCAGGGCTACGAATTCTACTATGATATCAAGCTTCTCAGTATCAAATGCCACCATGCTGAGGAGCAGCAGAGTGCTCAGGTCCCTTTGGGCATGTGGAAGGAAGCAATTGGGAGCCACAGAGACAAAGGCAACGAGATGATACAGGGACTTTTATCCGTCACTTAATACACGCCTCTGATCTTTCCCCCACTGCTCTCTATTCCTGTCTCCAGCAGTCATGAACCCCTTCCCCTTGACAAAGAAAAGGCAAAGAAAAGCACCTCCTTGCATGTGATTCATTTCCTTTTAGTCAACTAAGGCATACATTTGCATTTTTAAACAAAATATACATACCAAATAAGAAAAAAGAGAGATAAATACAGTTTACTAACCATAGGCACTGAAAAAATCACCTTTTCACAAGAACGGGGATGACTCAGAAAATAAATGTATTACATAGCTTCTCTGATTTAGCACTGACTGACACCCAATGTATTAAAATAAATTGCCCATGATTTCTCACAAGCTCCATGCTAATGCACTCCATAAAAGGTCAGTGGAAATTGCAGCAGTGCATAACTATCTAGAGGCTTCACTTGGTGGTAAATAATGGAATTAATTGTCCCCTGAACAGGATAGGGAAAGGAAGTTAATCTGCACCTCCAGCCTTTCAGAGAATGTTCCAGGCTTGCAAAGCATGAGTCAGCAGAATTGCTGCTATAGAGGTTTTTTCCTAGCATGCCACTGGCAACACAGACTGCCTTTCACAGCTTTGCTATGCCAGCTAAGCGTCCATCAGGAAACAGGCATTCTTTTGTATGAAATGGAACAGATTAATTGATTACTATGTATTCATTAACATCTTAAATGTCATCACTGACCTCTATGATCACAATGTAATTCAATACAGCAAAGGAGTTAGGTTGACGGGTGAAGCTAGGAGAAATCAAGTCTTAGTAAATGTATTTTAACCTTTTGATTGTTACTGCCACTGCAGTAATACCACAAACACCTTTGTTACTGCAGCCAAGACAAAACCCACCATCCTAATTCTCAGGATCAAATTTTGCAGCTTCCTGTACCCAAGGATCTCAATCATTTTGCGAAGCTGATGAATACTTCTCCTGAGAAATACCTTGGCATTTCTTTGTCTGTTTTAGAGACAAAGAAAAGAAGGAAGAGAAAGAGGACACAGACTTTCAGGAACTAACCTGGCAGTTCACAGCCATTCACAGGAACCACAGGCTTGTACCTCATCAGGTGCACTTCCTTCCTCCAGTTGAGGACACGTTAGCGCAGCTCCTGCTCCCAGCTCCTCCTCCACTGGATTCTTGTGCTTTAATGATTACTTTCTTGACAGGTTACACAGAGTACTTTCTGACACTACTAAACCAAACTTCTGCTGTCTAACTATCCCTAGCTTTTAATATTTAAATGCAGCGTGACAGAGAATTAAGGACAGAAACTTTTCTTCCTAGAAATGAAAAACAAAAAAAAATTGAATTCTTCCTTTAAATTAAGAAAGCACTGCCATAACCTCACCACTCACTGCCTCTGACCTTCCAGAGAGGCAGCACATGCACACGATGACCAGTCAGCAGCCAGAGCAGCTCTAGAGCATGCCATGTCCTGCCCAGCTGGCAGCAGACAGCCACACAAACTGGAATAGTGGAAGCTCTGGCACAGGAGAAGAGGACACAAGATGCAAACACAGATGAAAGAACTTTCATCAGGATATATTAGCTCCAGTCCTAGTCACTGGAAATTCTACGTAGATAATGTTCTCTGCA
The DNA here is from genome assembly GCA_013400175.1 of Phainopepla nitens. NCBI lineage: Eukaryota > Metazoa > Chordata > Aves > Passeriformes > Bombycillidae > Phainopepla > Phainopepla nitens. The sequence goes on from VXBQ01002440.1 coordinate 747,280, forward strand.
GCTAGTAACTTTTCAGTCACTTGACCAATTTCAGTCTGTTTTGTTACAGAGGAATCTACCTTCCTACAAGTCCCATGAAAATCAGCATTCAAGTAGAAAAAGCAGACACTGCTCACACTGCAGCTGAAAGAAAGGCTATAATATAGGACCCTTATTTGCCACCAAATTATTTGCCTAGGAGACAGTCTTTCTAATCAGTAAAACTGCAAGAAAACCACCACTGAGAATTGCTCATCAAGCACAAGGCATAAATCAAAGTCAGCACCATTCATTCTGATGCTCAAACCACTACTTGTTTCATGTAATCATAGGACAAGACAACATTAATCCTGGTGATCTAACCTTAGCAAACAAAATGAGGATGTTGAGACCAACCCTAGAACAGACATAAGAGAAATGGCTCCTTACCTCCCCTCTGAGGGTCATTATGAGCAGGGTTAAAAAACAGACAACAATCTCAGGGCAGGGGCAGACAGGGAGGCCCAAGTTCTAATCCGTAAAACTGCAGGAAAATCATCACTGAGAATTGTTCATCAAGCACAAGACATAAATGAAAGTCAGCACCATTCATTCTGATGCTCAAACCATGTTTCATGGATCAAGCCTTGTTTCACGTAATCACAGGACAAGACAACATTAATGCTGGTGATCTAACCCTAACCTTAGCAAACAAACTGAGGACATTGAGACCTGGCCTAGAACAGCCATAAAGCAAACGGCTCCTCACCTCCTCTGTGAGGGGCATTACGAGTGGGGTTAAAAAACAGAGACCACGATCTCAGGGCAGGGGCAGACGTGGAAGCCCAAGCTCACTCCCTGAAGGAGAGCGAGCCCTGGGGATGAACTGACACCACATGTTCCTTCTGGATGCCTCTGGCACATCTGGCCACCAAATGTCACATGTTTGATTGACGGTGAGTGCCAAATATACATCATCCTGGGTGTATGCCTTGGAGTCCACACACTGTAATCCAGCACACCCCGCTGCCACTGCACACTCTGGCTTCTGCTGCCTTTTTGTATCAGCTAACAAAATGTTTTTCTTTTGATATTCCAATCCAACTTATGGCCCCGGCGGCCACAGGATTTTTAAGTCCTGACAATCTAGAATTAATTCTCTTCTTACAGCCTAAGTGCCCCTTACCTCTTAGTCAACAAAATTATATTGTTTGAAATAATTTCCATTTTTGCCAGTATAACATCTCATTTTCTTCTCTGTAGCCCAAAGGAATGATTTGTAACATGCATCTTAAAAAGCCAGATAAAAGGAGGAGGCCAAAATGACTGCTAAATCAGAAGTACAAGAAATGTGTATTATTATATGCAGTAAAAAAATCCAGTGTCCAACAACTCTGATTTAATAACAAATAGCTGATGCTCTTTCTTTGTTTTTAGGATACCATGGAGGACTGATAAGATGCTGTGCACAGGAGATAAAAGACATTTCCACAGCAGAGAAAACCTGCTGGGATCTGAAGGGATCACATTGTCAAAAATTGGACTCTTTATCCACCAATACTATGAAAACTAGACAGTTCTTCTTGTCTGCTAACAATGCGATAATTTCTACTTGTGAGAGATCCTTCCTTTCTCCTTCTCCAATGCTGCAGTAAAACCTTGGATTCTGACATCAAGCCCAGCAAGCAATATTAGTCCTTGAGACAGCGTTTGCAAAACATTAACGAAATCAGAATGAGACTGCAGTTTGGCTTGTTGCCTTGGACAATGGAAGTGAAATTAAAAGTAGAGGGAAGAGAAGGGACTTGTTCTTAGCTAAAATCAAACAGCTGAATGCATTTTTCACAAATTAAAGCATTTTAAACACTATTTACTATTTAAACACTATTTACTACAGGCTTTTCTATTTCAATGAGTCTAGTGATAACTGATACCAGGAGGAAACAGTATTAAAAGCAGCTAAGATAAACTAGCAAGTAAAGAATTCCTTTCAAGAATTTTATTCAGCCAGGAAAATCTATTAGGTAAAAAAGCCATCTGCCAACAACAGAAAAACTACAAGGGCCAAGAGAATGGAAAGATGCATAGAAGAGGAAAACAAAGAAAAGAATTGTAGGTAAGAAAACAGGAGAGAGAATATCTGGAAAAATTCACAATGCTTTCCCTCAGGAAACAGCATTTATCAACCAGTCCTAGATATTCCTTTCAATGATATTGATTATTCATCACCTTTCTGAGGCATGCTTTGCTGTTAGCAGTGGCCCACACCTTTGCCAGTGCCCAGGTTCTGGCTTGGGATTCCTGCCTGTATGGAGAGCCACAATGGCCATTTCAGGAGTCCAGGCTCTCTCAAAGAGTGAAACATAACTGCCTTTAAACAATTCTCTGGGGGTCTTTTTCAGGTTTTTAAAAGGCCCCCTAAAGCTTCAGGCTAAAGACCCATGCATATTGTGATTGCACAAATTCCCTCCAGGCCTAAATGCAGACCTAAAGAAGTATAATCACTTGTAGGGCACCATAACAGAGAAGAACATCATGAAGTCTAGTTTGGTAGTTGTTGGGTGAGAACTGGCACCTGAGAAGTTAATTCAAGATGGATATACCTTTTCCTCTCTCCATCAAGGTGAAGGGAGCAGATTTTCAACCCTTCCTAGATTTTTTTTTTTTTTTTAGCACAGTCCTCATTGCAAATCAATGAAACCTGTACTCTTTAGCTACCTGACACACCTGGAAGTCCAATACAAAGTAACTTAAAGATTTTATTCTGTGATGTTTTATCTCCCTCTTTCCTTTACAGGGGAAGGGCTTAAAGTAACCACAGCCAAAAGGTACTAGGAGAGGAGGACAATAAACTGCTACTCCTGGGAAATTAGCAACGACATTGTCAAAAAAACCCGGCTTGTTTTCCTCCTTTTGATACACAGACATAATTTCTGAAGTGCCAGTGGTATGTCAAAAAGTCATCAGCAAATGCTCACCCAGCACTGACAGGCTGCTGGAACCATAACCTGCTTTCCTGTAAGAGATTGTACCTGCTTGGAACAAGCCTGCGAGTTTAACCCTGTCCCTGCTGATGCTAAAATCAGTACTAGGACAACCCCAAATGTGGTATGACAGGAGGCAGCTTGCACCCTCCCTACACGAACACAAGACAATAGACAAGCACTCGGGTTTGTGTCTCACCCTTTGGTAGCTACAGCCAAAAGGACTAATTAGTTACCTAAAGCATATGCTTACACACCAAAAATAACTTTACAGAGCCTGGCACAACAATTTGAAAATCTCTGCAAAGCTGACAAACAAATGAAAAAAAACAGCTATTGTTTAAATCAAAAAGGAAAAACAAAATAACAAAGAGCAGCCCACACCCTGTAGCACATTCATTCCCACATTCAAAGAGAGGCATCCTACCTTTCCAATCTTTGAACAAGAAGATTCCAATCAGCACGCTGCGTCCAGACTATACACTGAAGAATCTGCTAATACAAAACAAAGGGAGGGGCAAAAAAACCCTGAAAACACTGAATTTTTGCTGAAAAACAGGTTTTAGCTTAAAGAAAAGTTTTTCTTCTATCATACAAGGACAAAAATGCATAAACACATCCATACAGTCATCTATGCATGAAGGTGTGTCTGCATATAACACACACTATGCATGCATCAATGTATTCATAAACAAATCCACAGAAGTTAATTACCTATTCATTTTAATTCATCCAGCGTGCACTGCTAGAGATTTTAATCTACAGCAGACAAAATCCAAAAAGCTTCAGCATAAAGGTATAACTCTCTCAAATTCTCAACAAGCAAACAAAGCTGACATTTTTTAAATAAAATCATTACCAGCTCATATGCTGCTATACCACAAACGCCTATCCTTAAATAACTGCTGCATAATCATTCTCCCGGAGTGTTGTTATCCATCAGCTCGCTGCCGATCTCCAGACAGACGCAGTCTGCAAGCCACCAGCTTGTATCTACCATGTATACGTCAGGAAAAGGAAAACTGCAAATTAGGAAAAGTCCCCGCAGTGGTGAAAAGGAAAAGAGGGTGAGTGGGAGAGGAAGAGGGAGTTCACTGGCCACAGAAATTTCGAGAACGGCGACAAGCCAGCCAGCTCCGCCATCATCCACTTACAATAGGATGCTGCACCTCGCGGCTGCTGAAGCAGTTTGTCAAGGGGTTGCTGGTATCAAATGCCTGACAGGCATTTTAATTGCATCCAACCAAGTGTGTCCCCAGGAATCGGGCCTTTAATCCTGTGAATATCATCAACTGGTTTCTTTTGTGCTGCTGCCAGACGCACACAAGCCTGCACTGCACACAGGCAGCAGCACGCCCGAGTTCTGCCGTGATGCTGATCCAAATCCCAAACAGGGTTTATGGACGGCACACGATAAAAAGGAGGCCTGGAGAGATTTAGTATTTTCTGCTTTACAGATCAAGAAGGCAATTCACTCTCCCCCTTTTATTTTTCTGCCTAGTGCTGTTCACATGTTGGAACCAGCCTGACTATGCTATTTGAGCCTTGCATTTGCTTATTCACACCAAGGGGAAATAAAACCAGGGAAAATGCAGAAGTGCTGCAGGACTGTAGGGGGAAGCGAGGACCCTTCAGGACTAATCCATGAATATAACAGGGCTCACTGCACAGTTCGGCTCACAAACAAGTTCTTTGCGAAGTGAGGACTTCAGTTTTACTGCCCCTATTCAGTTGTAGTGTCTGCTTTGATCTCATCTCCTTATTCCAAGGCTTTCTTCAGGACAATATTAATCTCAGAAGGAAAAGGAACCTGTGAATTTGGAAATCACCCCGTGTCCTGTGAGGAGCTGGAGAGCTAAACAGCTGAGCTGGGAAGGGATAGTAAAGAAGGAATAAAGAAACATAAACAAATTTTTTAAAAGAATATGAGAAAAATTAAAAGATGAACTGGTGTGTTTTCAAACATTTTAAGTTTGTAATAAAACAGCATACACAGCAAAGGAGCAGTCAGTCAGGAGTAACCAACGAGCCCAGCACACCCTTAAGGACTGAAGAAAAGCTTAAATTTCCCTGCACTCAGGACACACAAGCCAACTAGGTTCACTCCCCAGCAGCAAGCTGCTGCTTCTCAGTCCCTGTGACAGCAGAGCACTTGACAGGGAAGGCTATCAAGAGGAAAATGAAATGTCTCCCCCCCACAAAATTTGGGAGAGGTCCAACAAACCCCATTTACCTTTGAGGGTAGGATGCTTACAGGAAGGAGTAACAAATTTCCAGGGGTGCCATTGATTTCCAGGGGTTGTCTCCCAAAATTCTGGGGGTAGAGGGCTGCAAAGGGAATCAGTTGCCTTCTACCTTCCCCCACACAACCACAGGATGACTTCACACATCCATCAACCATTGCATCAAAGAGAAATTCCACCCTCGGTGCTATAAACAGATCTTAGTAACTTAAGAGCATTTCTCCTGAGCTGACAGTTTTTCCCCACTCTCTCAACCACCACAGCAGCGGGGAGGATGAGGAAATGGAGGAAGGTAGGCTGTACGGGAGAAGGATGACAGTGGAGCAAGTATCACATGGCAGCCAAAAGGCCTTTTGCGAGGAACAGAAAAAAACAAGCAAGAGTGGCACTAGCGCATTTCTTAGACCTGTCCTCTGAAAAAGCCTCCTGTGACTCATGGGAAGGGGTGCCTGCTGCTGCCAAACCTCCCACTGCAGAGATCATCCTCTGCAGAAACCAAGGAAACCCTAATCCTACCTCGTCTTCCTCAGCTCCACCATTTACCAGCTGGTGCTCGTTCACAGCCTTGCTATGATCTCTCCCTCACTTTTACAGCTCCCCTTCACTAGCCAAAGCAACCAGGAGCTCTGGGAGGTCCCAGCAAAAACATCGTGGAGCTGGGATGGTGGAAGAAGAAGTCCTGAACACAGTCCTGTAATTTCTCTCAGAGGTTCCTAACAGAACTCACGTGGCTCACACAGGATGGATACATATTGCCAGCCTGTGTCCTACACCCTGGAGCCTAGGGTTGAATCTTCAACCAGCTACCCTTCAGTCTGCTCATGCAAGCATTTCCAGAGACACAATCTGCTGAAACAGCCCATGGCAAATGGTTTCCTCTTAAGATGCTGCAAATAAAAACCATCTTAATCATCAAGTTTGTTCTGGCTGCCCCACGATATATGTTTTCATACCTATAAAAATACTTCTGACAAGACAAATGGCATAGGAGGAGACAGGGATGAAGAGCCTAATCCAGAGAGATGCCAGAACACAGAGAACACTCAGCCCTGTCTGAGATTTAACCTCATGTTTACCTGGCTTACTCACAGAAGTAGGAAACTCATCACCTAAAATCAGTGCATCCCAATACAGTGAAAATACAAATGTAAGGAAGTTGACAAGTCAAAATCCTGGAAATTAAATTACATTTTCAGCGTTGTACTTCTCAAAGAGGAATAAAGACATTTACAATTTCAGTAAAGGAGGTGGTGAAACTGAGTGAGGCCTGATCTAACCTCTTAAAATATTTTGCTGTTCCAGGTGGATTTTATTTCATTATCACATTCACACAAGATAATGAACTCAATTTCACTACTGTCCAGCTGCAACTGGGTTCCTCTGTGCAAGATGCTGGGCAAAACAGAAGACAGCTGCCATTAGAAATTAGAAGATCCAAAACCAAAGGAGATAATGGCAGCATTCTCTTCATTTTCAGGAAAATGAGGGGGTGAGGGGAGGAAAGAACAATCATCAGTTTGGGCTTTCCCAAGGTCACACACAACCTCTGTTCCCAAACAAAGCAGGATGCTTCCACAACCTCAGCCTAAGATCTTTCTACCCAAATCAATGCGGAAGCCTTGCAACCAGTGTTTAACAAAGGACTTGTGGGTTGGCTGCTTCTTTTTTAGCAAAGACTGGATGAACATTTTATGCAATGCCTAAAATAGCTTCCAGTATCATCAGTGATGTACATTAAGAGGCACAGGTCTACTGAGCAGGAACTGCACCACTCTGGTAAAAATAGCCCTGGAACAGGGAATTTTCTTTTTATTCACTATTGTCCTAGCACTTGAAACAGGGATGACTGCCTTCTGGAGAGCTTGAGAGGAAACAAATGCAGCACCAGACTCTCTAAATAGTCTGATCTTCTGCAGTAGTAATAAACATCAGACTATCTATTTTACCATCCATTTGAGGGAAAAACTTGCTTTTATTTTTTTCCCCTTCTCAAGGCAAGGGAAAACAAAATAGAAGAGCATTAATTAATTCTAGAAAAACACATGCGGTTTAGCACAGTAGCTCCTTCACCAGGGCTATGTAGTGAGGAAGGCTGTAAGACTGGAGTCACTGTCTTCCTCTCTGTGGTTACTTACTGACAAAACAGAGGATGGAGTGGAGCAGTTATGTAAAGCCACGGGCCAAGTTAGCAGCCTCTGTGGGTAACAAGGATTTCAAGGCAGGTTATAAAGTTTCAGGATGCAGGGCAACCCTGGTTTTGTTTTTAGTCTTCCCCTCAAAGTACAAGCATGCAGAAGCTGATCTGCCCACCTCACGCAGCCAGTCCAGGGCCCTTGCAATCACACTATTTCCTTCCCTTTGTATCCACAGCAGATCCCAACATCTTTACAGGACTCATCTGTCCTTCCTCCTAGGCTACCAATTAAAACGGGGTTCTGTGCAGCATGACTATATAAACGAGTCTTCAAATCCCAGGCACATTACGGCCTCTCTTTCCCCTACTTCAGCTTATTTGCTTTAAACGTGTCAGACAGATACTTTCAGGCATGATCTCTCTTTTGTGAATTCTAGCAGACTCTCAACTAAATAATTGATATGTGGAATATCTAGAAAAGGATTTTTTTTCTCTCTGTGCCAGCATGTCACTAAAATCAAGCTGGAAGGTGTGGATATTCAAACACTCCCAGGTCTCTTTTTCAGAACAACCAGTACTGCACTTAACCCTTTGAAGCTACCAAATTCTTTGGCTTTCTGAGGAAATCCTTCATTTCTAGCTTAGAGACCAGTGAGAACAGAAAAATAAGAAAGCAAAATTCATTAAATGTGTTTGTTAGTCCCTAAACCTTGTATGTATATGTGGCAGAGATACTAGTAACAGCTTCAATGCAAAGCTTTTGTGCAGTTACCCCAAAATAAACCATCTCCTCTGTCCTGGGTACTGGATGTGGAGAGGAACGGCTTGGTCTCACTGCTTGTTCAGTCTGCTTTTTCTGGGGTGCTAGTGTCACTCACAGCTGGGCAAAACCAAACACTCCAACCTCAAAATCTATCCACAAAGGAAAAGCAAGATGAGTGAGCAATCACACCCCGAATTTTGACATGGCAGAAGCAAACCTCCACCTCAGAGAATCTCTAAAACATTATAAAGACCTCTGATGTGTCCCAGCTGGTACAGCTTAAAAGTGCCTTGTGACTGCACTGCTCCTTGAAGGCCATCTAAATTTCCAGTTGATTCCCTGTGCTTTGCCCAATATCAGAAGCAATTGACAGCACCATCCCTTGATAGCACCATCCCTCCTGCAGAAACCAATGACACTTGAGAGTGCTGTGGCTTTCCACAAAAGCAGATCACTGCACTGCACACATCCAGGAACACAACGACTTTGAAGGCTGCCAGGCAGGGCCTGTGCAGGCAATGCTGCGTTAGTGGGAGGCTCAAAGATTATATGAGTGAACACACAGCTCCTGTCCTGATGGGTGTCCACGTGACAAGTTGTGCATCAAAGAGAAACACCAACTGTTTCTCCATCCTATCACATGGCTTATGACTAAGAAAATACTGCATATGGAATCTGTACCACTTGTTCTCACCTTTTCTCTCTCCTGGCCTACCAGTGGAGTGATAAGTCAAGACAAAAATTTGCTTACTATAAAATATCACAGCTACTGTAATAGAATGTAATATATCAGTTTGTACTTCACTTAATCAGGTAACCTAGTGCTTTTAAATTAAGTGTCATAACTTTTAACAGAAGTATTAGCTATTATTCTATATTAAATTTATAAATAAAATATTCTAAAATAATGAATCATTTGTTGAGGCAGATTTTGCAAAACAAGCAACTAAAATACAAACAAAGTCTTAAAGACATAAAGCAGTAACTGCAACATAAAATACACAGATTTAGCTGTTTGTCAAATCATAGGTTTTGGTTAGTATTTCAATTAAGATATGATTTATATTTAGGAAAACATGGGGGGTTTTTCAGTCAATAGGACACTGGCATATAATTAATGCAATACTGAAAATTGAGGTTTACCTGAAACAGGTTGGTATCTGTTACCCCTTTCAGTGAAAAGGTATTTGCTCCTTAACTTCAAGATCAATCTTTTCTCAGAAATATGTTCTCTAGCAGCTAAATACCACCTTCCTAAAAGCTACCAGATGATTATTTTCTTTTATGTCCATACTTTCCTTCAAGATTTTTTTTTTTTAATTTGGTTAGCTCACCTAACTGCTGTTCCTCGACAGCAAAACCAACCAGACAGGCGATGGGAATTGCAGAAACATGTAGTAACATGTAGCACAATTGGTTTCAACAGCTTCTCACTTAGCAACACTTTATGTAAGGAAGGCAGTCAGGCAGAAACCCACAGAAGAGCTCCCGGCAGATGAGCCATGTGGAGGGAAAGCAGCTCTCTCCTCACCTCAAAGGAGAGACAACAAAAGCAGCCTTATGAGCACGCTGCTGGCCGTCAGCCTGACCCACATGGGCTCAGATGTGGCACTGCCAGAATGATGTAATAGCTTATCCCCTCTTCACATGGGCAGCCAGGCTGAGCCTGTCCAATACCTGCCCTTCACAGACTGCAGATTTCCAGTAAAACCAACCCCAGTTAACACCCATTCGAAACTAAAATCACCAGAAGCCTTTCCTTGACTCCAGTGCACCTGGATCAGAATTTGTATCTATGCACACTCCTGTAGCATTTCAGACAAAGGTAAGGAGGGTTGGCAGTGTGCATTGCACGTTACAGATACTGTCTTTGCAGAGGACCCCCTTGCAAGGGCTTCTTAATGGATTCTGACTATCACATTTACTGTGAAATGAACACAGCAGATACTGCAGGCTAATTCATTAGCGACTTACGATTGATTCTTATTTTCATCATCATAAAAGCAGATTTCCTGTGGTTAACACAACGATTCCAATTCCCTCTTTGTTTACACACATTTAAGTTAGCCACTGCTCCACTGAATCCACAGCACTTACCACATCAAGACTAAAGCAGGTTTAATCACTGGAGACTTGGATTAGATAACTTAAACATAGCCTTCATTCACCCTGGCCACACAGTACTGCCCACAATTATTTTTAAGCTGTTTGTAAATGTAAATTACTTCTCTCATCTGAACCAGGTAGTTACCCCAAGGATGAAACAGTAGCTATTTGGCAGCACTCACACTGTCCATAAGCTCAGGGCACAAAGCTGAGGGTGCCACATCCAATCACCATCACCAGGGAGACTTTTGGGAAGTGTAATGTGATTATAGTCAAATACAGTTTATCAGAATGGGGTGGAAAATGTGAAAGTCATCAGACAAAAGGGATTTTTGGATAAATGAAGGACCTTGGAACTTATCTCATATACCTCAAGGGACATGACCTTCTTTTAGATGAAGTAATATTTTGATCCATGGCATTTTAGACGACAGACTCAAACAGCAGTATGGCCAGTAAGCCAAGAAATCTCTCCTGCTGTTTCAATGACTGGCACAGGACTTCTTGCTACTATATGCCATCCAGACACTGGCTTACACTGGTTTCAGAGGATGGTACTATTCAGCAGAGAAGTGAACCCACAGCAGTTCTAGGGCACCAAGGAGAATATGATCTGGATTTCAAAGGGGGAAAGGCAGAGGGGAGGATGGAGAGAGGAGTTGCCATTCTCAGCTCCTCTACCATCCTACTTGAGTTTATTTGGAAAACTTCCATTCAGTTCAGCGGGAACAGAAGCATGGACAGCTCAAATGGTAAGGGTTTATGCTTTGTGCAAGGCTCTAGAGATACAGATAACTAAAAAGGAAAGGCAGAATTAAGAGAGTTTAGCAGCTTTAACAACAAACTCTACAAGTATATAGGAAGAATATGCTAAGCTTTTTAAGAGCCTGAATATGCAAATAAAAATCATGCAGAAAACAGAGACAAATTCCATAAAAATAAGGAAAAGCAAAACTATGGGAATATAATCAGAAAAGCTAAGGAAAAAACTGAATTATGATCAGCCAGAAAATAAAAGGCAACAAAAGATGAATGTATATGATCTGAAATGCAGACAGGACGAGTCATGGTTCAGCAGAGAGGCATAACAAAGATGATGCACAGAAGGCTACAACTCCACAGACTCATCACTGTTCAATTTCCACAAGACCAACAGTGAGCAAATACTGCATATGATTGTTTTAAAAAAGAAGCAGAACTTCAGGTTAGAAGAGGAAAGAGCAACATAAGAAACACTCCAAAAAAGGCAGATGCAGCTTAGAAAGTTGTGTGGATCCCCTTCTGACTCAAGATGAGTATTTCAGACTTCAAAACAAACTAGACAAGAGTCTGCTTTATCTTCACAAACATCTTCACAAATACCACACTCTCTTGAAAGGTCTCTTGAAGCTGTGGAGAATTACAAACCAATCAGTTAAATGCCACCTTTGCAAAGATTTTGCAAAAACTAAATCAAATAGTTTACAAGTATCTAAATACCTACAGGGCAAGAGCATAACTTAAAAAATACTTCTGGCAATATCAATTTGTCAGTAACAAATGGCAACAAACTCATCTCACCACTCCTGATTTTGCTTTTATAAAATTTGGGTTTCACCCGAAGTTAGGATGAGTTTGTCACAGGAAAGCATCTTCCAAAAACAAGATCATTGCAGCATACTGCACAGCAGCTCCCAGATCTAAAAGCAGGAAGTCAAGAAAAAAAGGACTGAACAGCATATTGAGAGACAAGGCCTCAAACACATAACTAGACAAATCAAGAGTAAGCAGCTCAGCAGAAGTTTGACAGGAAAAGGCTTACTGTGGGCAAAAAAAGACAAACCACAGTTTTATTTATCCTAATGGGGATGCTATTCCTAAAACACTGGGATAATTATTCCATTTTCTTTGGTGGTGATGTCTCAGCTGGAGAAATGCCAAAATGTGGGGTTTGCATAGTAAGATAGACACTGGCAAACTGGGGAGAGTCCAGATAAGCAAAAGGGAGAGTTTGGGAAAACATTCTTCTAATCTTTCCCTGAAAAGCACATGTTTTCAGATAGGTTTCTCCAAAGTACAGAAAACCCAAGCAGTAACAAAAATCTTTCAGATAATATAATTTTTGAAGATAAAGGAAGAAAACAATTACATTCGAAATCAATGGGGGGATGGGTGAGGGGGATCAAGGAGGGGGGAATGAAAGAGTAATTCACTGGGCTAATTTTAAGCAAATCTATATGTGCGTGCGCGCGCGCGTGTGTGTGATAACTAAAATCCCTGCTACTGAGGAAGGTTAAACTATTTATTTTTATACAAAGAACACTAAGAGCAGTGCCTATATAGGCTGGCATCCTCTTGAAGAGAGTAAGGATCCTGTTGTCCTGCAGGCACCTAGTTTCTCAAACTGAGCAACTGGTACAGCCTCCAGCAAAACTCACCTGGCCACAGGACTAACTTACATTACCTTCTCTCCATCCTTCCCAAGCCTCAGGAGAATTGGTGGTGCAGAGTATAGCACTGCTCCCTCCACACCTTTCTAATCTGGGCCAGCTGGAGTGCTGGGAATCTCAGCCCCAACCTGCCACAAAGGTCCAGAGAGCTGCAAAGCCTACAGCTTCAGGGACACTGGGGCTGGAAAAGGAATGCCAAGGGGAGCTCCAGTAGGGTTCCCACTACATCAGCTCAGTCTCTCAGAGGACAAGGCCTGTAGCTCTTCCATGTCAACCCCACTTACTCCTTCCCTCTTTGCTGCTGGAGAACCTCAGTGAGGTGGAGAGGGCACCAAGGGTGGCCCCTGCCTCTCCACAATGCCAATGAGATTGTACTTAAGGATCTGGAGCCAACAGTTTTACTGGGTCTGTGACCTGCCATCCCCCAGACTTTCACCTGGTCCATATAGTGCAGATAAAGGTATCTGACCACTTATTAACACCACCGTAAAGACTGAAAAATAAAGATGTTCCCAACATTTGCAAGAAGGCTCCCTACCTCTTTTGAGAAGGTTTCAAAAATAAAGTTAATCTTTGGGGCACAATGGCTTCTATATTTGAGAAAAAAACCCCATGCAATGATGCAGAACCTGTGAGTGAGACACCAGGAGAACAGCACTATTAAGGAAGACTGCAAAAGGAATGAAGAGGAGAGAATAAATGGAATAACTAATACACATTTGCTCCAAGGTTCTCTCTGCACCAATTGGCAAAAAGAATACAACTGAATCATTAATAATTGAAGGAACCTGAAGACAAAGAGATTTTCATCCAAAATTAAAGGGATGAAAGACGGCTGTAATGAGAATTCTGATAATGGAATCATTTGCAGAGGGACTGGGAAGAAGGAGGTTATACTTTAAAGAAATGGTTCCTTTGTAAGACAAGAGCAAGCATTCTCATTACTAATGCAGACAGACACATCTGAAAGACCTTATTCAGCTGATGGTGTCACCAAACACCCTTCCGAACACAAGCTCTCCACTAACAATACTAAACAAGGATAGGAGACTGCTGTGACAAAATAAAGTGTCACTTATTTATTCTTTTTAGCCTCATAAATCATTTAAGGATGAATATCAACAAGCACCCAGTTTTCTGTGCCTTTCTTAACTGATGATTCTCCGCACATAGTTGATGGGAGCTTGAACTTGCACTGCTTTTGGAAGCTGGCCCTGAAGACCAAGGCAGGACCAACATCAGTAGCAAAACACAGGGAGGATCCCTTCTTGGGAACTGAATCTTGTATAAAGGAATTTCCACTGACACCTTTTAAAGGCCCATCAGCAGTGGAGCCAGGCACACTCATGTCAGCCTCTAGTTCAAGGCCTGGAGTTCTGCACAAGACAGTTTCTGAGCACACAAACTGTGCTAAGAGAAAAACAAACAGCACATTAATTTTACTGGCTTGCTGCCATATTTGAGGGGCAAGATGTTAATTGAAGTGCCGTAAGAGTGAAATGCATTGGTTTCCTCATAGAGAATAAAAAGGTACAATTTCAAAAACAGAAAGAGATCAGACTAGAAAAATTTCTTAAGAGGTGAAAATGTCAAAAACAAAGACAAAAAGGAAAAACAAAAAAAAAACAACCAAACAAAATCCCCATAAAACAAATGCACAACTCTGCCTTATTTACAGAAAGGACTATACTAGGATCCTACCATGAACCAAAAGCTCACATTATCAGGGTAACCAACTCCAATGTAACAACTGATCCCCTAAAGCTACCCTTGCAAACCTTCCCCATTCCCAATGTGGGGCTTGTGGCAGTGCAAACCACAAAGGCCTTTTCAGGTTTACACATTACATTCTCCTGAACAAGGGAGAAACCAAGTGTGGGAACATTCTCTATATAAAGCCATATTTTATTAATAAGTATAAACACATGTATTAGTTCAGATTGACTCCAATGTACAGCCAAGACAGAAATAATTGGAAACTATTTTATTTTGTAATGCCTTGCTAGAAATGATTTTACACTTCAGTAACTTGAAAAACAAGTCACTGTGACCAGAAAATGCTTTCTACCCTGCAACATGTGAGCAGAAGACAAATGGAAGGCAGAGCATAAAGGCAGGTATCACCTGAAGATAAAAAGTCTCCTGACCATATGCCCCTAATATCCAGGTGCTTGCCATCTGATAGAAAACATGGAGAGTAAGATAAACTAAAGAGCTTAAGGCTTTTTTTTTTTTTGTGCTTTCATTTTATTTTTATTCAACTACCGCTCTATATGTTGCAATTTAATTTCTGTGGTTCAAGGTTTTGCCCCTTTAAAAGACCAAAAGATTCTCTCATCCTGAACTAATCTTTCATTCTTGAAAAGCACTGGACTGAATCTCCTTAATTCCCCTGGGTATACCAAGGGTAGTGACAGCTGATCCTTGCCTATACTGCCCAGTCAGTTATTCTTATTTTCCTTCTGAAGGCCACGAAGACTCTTCAGTACTGAAAGCTCTCCCAGTGTGAGGGCACCTGCTAAGAAATTAATGCATGAGACAAACTAATGGGTGGGAGGAGCAGAGGGGCTGTAAGGCACCAAGTAGCTCACTGGAACCAGAGGCAATAGCTCAGCCCAGCTCCTGCATCTCTGCCCTGACTTCCAGAAACTGGGTGAGAAAGTATTTCTCCAACTCAGCTTTACTACATATTTGGCTGTTCTTACCCAACAGCAGGGCAAAAGGTTATTGCATTGTTTCCATTTTGTCTACACAGCAGCAGCTTGAGACCTCAGTTCCAAATCAGACCCAGAGTATGAGGTCCTGCATTCACCTGTACCAACTTACTGTCAGCAAGTGTAAATACAGATGGACAATGTCTGCCAGCTGCAGGTGAGGTGATGGCTCAGCAGGGACCTGCTGAGGCACTTCCAGCTGGTACTGCATGACACAGGAATCCTCTGAGAATAGCACAGTGGTTTGGCCATCACAAGATCCTTCCTCACACCTCCCAGTCCATGTGGAGGGGGAGCAGGAAAGAATGCAAAGAGGATACAGTTTGAAAATTGAGAGCAAGTGCTGTAGGGACTTGTCCTAGAACTAATACACACAAAAAAAACCACAATGAAACAAAATCCCTATAAGCAAAGAGCAGTTGGGTCCAAATCACTTACAGCTCATGCTGATATTGACCAAGAATGCCTCTACCAGTCTCTCTAAGTGAAATAAAGCAAAACCAACCCCTGGGTTCAGCCAGGTGTCTTCAAGCTCTTAAAAGCTAAAGACTACCCCAAAGAATCCATTAAGATAAGAAAAATATAAAAGAAAAATTGATTTTAGATAAAAAAATTTGTCTTACCTGAGGATTCAGGGCAATTACATTACACAAAGTGAAGCCCAGCCATACACAGGTCCTGCTTAAAGCTTGGCTGCTCTCAGAGAAGAGCTGATCTGACCAAAGGCTGACCTTAGGGACCAGAGTTTGGAGAGAGAGGGGAGGGGCCCCTCATCTTCCCGATGAGATCCCAGCAGGAGCAGAGGCTCCAATTGAAAAGCCCAGCTTTGGCAAACATGAGATACACATGCAGAGCAAAGCCCAAGCTGACAAGCAGGCTCACTCAGTTGCTGGCTGTTCATTAAGCACAGTGCCATCTGCTTTACTCTTTACTCCATCCTTGGAGGGCTGTTGCAGCAAGGAGGAACACAGCCTGTTTGCCACACTCCTGCTGAGGAGCACAGGAACGGCAGGCTGCTCTGTGCGGAGAGGAGGTTGCCCCATCCCCAAAAGCACCTGTGTGGAAGGGGCCAGGCTTCAGGGCAGGCAAGAGGGACAGAATTGAGGGAACAAGACCAGAAAATAGCTGAGGAAAGTGGCCAGGTGATTTGGTGACCCATCACAGGCTCAGCACTGATGCTGCCAGCAAAAGAGAGCAAGGAGACTGCAGTCAGGACTGAAGTGGGATTTACGATGGTCAGAGGATCACCCATTACCCCAGCTGTAACCAGAGTGCTGCCCAAGCTGGACGGTGCTGACTGGCACACAGCCCTCAGCAGCCAGGCTGCTCCAGCAATCTTAGCAAGAGGAGAGAATCCACATTCCTGCAACTTTGCAGGATACACAACCACTGCTTCCAGGGACAATTCTCCTTCTTCTAGAATTTATTCCCAGACTGAAACTACCCTGATGTTAAAGTACTGAGTACATTTGAGGCCCTGAGATTCCTGAAAAATTTTGCTTCCTGATTTCAGAGCTGTGTGGCTTCAAACAAGAAGACTCAATAACCTTTGAAAGGGTGTCTTGAGGCTCTCACCAAATGCAACACGGCCGAAGGCTACAGGACTGCTCACTGAACTTGTGCACATCTCTTGTGGTTTTGGGGATATCAATATTAAATTACTCATCCCATCCCACCACTGATGCAGTCCTCTCACCCACTGTGGTTGGTAAAGCCTCAGCACAGCTCCGTGGAATCAAGCGCTAGAGAACTTCATATATATAATATGTGTGTGTATATTTATATCCAGACACAGAGCAGATAACTGTGAAACACCCCATCTGCTGATGTTATAACATTTTAAACACATGCAATTCACTGAACTGAAATGGCATAAGGATCAGCCAGTGTCTTTTTCCCCAACTCCCACTATTTCCACCTTCCTCTCACCCTAGCATATGGGAATGCCATATGAATTACCGAATGTATCATGCTAAAACTGGAGCCTGCAAAATCTATTTTTAATACAGATTATGGGGGGATATTGTCAGCCCGTGGTGCAGCATTGTTTGCCTTACAAGTTTGGTCTGTTACTACTTCTGGCAAGTCCCACTTCCAACAGACATCTCCAAACTCTTCCATATTTTTCCTTGGTGTTCTGAAATAAAACACAGTTTCCTTGAGAGCTCCTTGGTGGGAACTTTGCAGGAATAGCAGGTCAGGAGAGAGTTAGCACACTGAAGTTCTTCCAGCCTGCTGTTGCCCTTCTGAAGTAGCCATGAGATGCCCCAGTTTTCCCTGTCAAAGCAACCAAGGTATTTAATAATCAATCGTGTAGGGCTGTTACCCTGAGTTTTCCCGAAATGTCATGGAGACACACAAGCCATGTGCTGCCCCAGGAAATGGACAGCGAAGGATCTGTATGCGTTTTTTTTGTCCTCTGGTACAAACTGGGAAGGCATACACCTTTTTCACCCACTCTTGAAAGCCCCTCCACCCTAAGGAGCCGAAAAAACAAGGTCAGAGACTTAGCAGGAGATAATTGGAGCAACCTGATTTGTTTATATGTTGATTATTAAATCCTGATGCAAAGCTAGGGAGATATACACTAAGATCCATCAGCAAACAGGCACAAAAACACAAAATCTCTTTACAAGCCAAAGCAAGTTTTGCTAGGCATTTTAAAGCTAAGGCAGGTCGGGTCAGCCAGTTATTATTGCTCCGAGTAGCTCACACATCAGTGTTAGCATACATTACCTGAAATTGCAATGGTTATCAAGAACATCATTTTCTCCTACCCTTGAAAATCAATTAAACCTCATCTTTACTGGCAAATGCACCATCAGCAATGCAGACTCAATCCAAAACCAATATCAGACAAAAACCTGCAGATGAGATCACAAAGGACTAGAGGGAACACATGCCAAAAGAACATGATTTCTGGACAGAAACTACTTCTTTCCTTTTAACCCGTACAGGCTCATCAGAATTGGGCTCCACTGGGAGCTTTTTCTTCTATAATAAATTTAACAAGACAAAGAAAAACAATTCACACATACACAGAGGATCATGTGGATGCACAGTTTCTAACTGATTCCAGATATTATGTTCATATTTGTATATTAGATTTTACATCAGAAAACACAGGTGCTGCATAGGCAAAATGGGATGCTGGGACCTATTCAGCATTTCCAGCTGTGGCCAGAGACAAACAAGCCAGGGATTCACAGAGTTCCCAGTAGTTAAGGAAGGGAAGCTGGATACACTGAAGCAGCTTTAAAAATGTTTAACAAAGCAGAAACTGGAACTGATGTGTCATAAACTACTATCAACTACCATTAAACTGTTACTTCATTTTAATGTGCCAGAAATCTAAGCCAGCCCCTTCAGGGTACCACTATTTCACAAGCAGAGGCAGCCCAGAGTCTCACACTTAAAATACTTTCACATATTTCTTTTGCCCTCAATGAAAAAGAAATTCCCACTCATTCCTTCCTGGCTACTCTCTGCAGGACTGAAACTTCAGAAACGTTCTCATGTTTTCCCTGTGACAGTGAAACTTGTTGGCAAGGCTATGCTTTCATGCATACCAGGATTTTACTCTTTACAGGCAAACTCCCTTTTCTCTTCATCACTCAGTAGCAGAGATTTTATTTCATTTTTCCTGATACAACCATAGATCAAGGGATCTGAAACATTTTCGAGCACAACTAGAATCTGTCATGGATTAGACACCCATGTAAAGGAACAGAGATCCTGTGCTCCACAAAAAAAAACAGGTTTCTACTCTTGCTTCTTCAGAGGAGATTGGGAAGAAGAAGTGGGCAACTATTTTTTATGGTCAATGTGGCCAAACTCAACAGGGAAGGAAGCTCAAGTTGAGGCATAACCATCAGAAAAAGCCAGTAAGAAATTAAACCTTCAAGAAGCAGTAGTGCAGGGGAGGGGCAGCAGGCCTGAGGCAGAGCTCAGGGGGAGAGACAGCTCAGCTTCAGTGACCAAGGCACTGCCCTCACATGACAGCTGAGCCCTTGAACTGGTCAGGTGGAGCTCCCCCATCCCATATGTTCCTCTGGCTCAGAGTGTGAGACACTGTGCCTTTACTTCAGCGGGGCAAAGACAGGGAGTGAGAAGAGGGCAAATTAATCCAGAAGCTCTTAGCAGGCATTTAAGTAAAAAAATAAAGACACAAGTTATGTAGAGCAAGCCCTGTGCTGCCAAATGAAGTCATGTGTGGCAAAGTTCTGAGTATATTTTTTAAATCTTTATTGTTGTTGTTGTTGTTATTATTATTAGCATTTGGCAGAAGGAGACAGGAAATACCTTGCTAGTGATGTCTGCTCCCAGCACAAGCCAGTTTGGAATGCTGAATAGCTTACCCTGAAAAAAAGGGAGAACCTACTATTTTCAGCCCCAACCTAGACTGTTCTTTACGTAAGCAGCATTGCAACAATTTTAGTTTTGTTTCTATTTTATATGAGGCTATTATGTGATGAGACAAACCTTCCCAAGAATGTTCACTTTTCTCCTCCTCTTAACTGGACATGGTCTCGGGGGTAGGGGGAAATTTGCACACATACGCACTTGTGAAAGCTGAGTTCAATTTAACAGGAAAGAGCCTCTGTTCAGTTAAAAGCCTTATAAAGAAATGAATCCTGAAAGAATCCTGCCTTTCAGATATGTAAACACAAAACCAGAATACACTGGCTCATCTGTGAAGTGAAATACATGGTTCCACTGGAGGATATAAGTAACTTCCAGTCAAGCCAAGGGTTGACTGACTGACATGAAAGTCTTGCTCCCTGCAGCAGCAGAACGTACGCTCGAACAGGGAATCGAATTTGGAAGGAACCTGGTTTTAACTCCTGGGCAAAGAAGCAGTTTAAGCATAAGGAGGCTGTAAAATTATGTTGCTTACAAAAGATAGGCTCAGTTTAGCAATATACAGAGCATCAAATTCATAGAACACTAAGCAAGCCACCTACAAATCTCTTGCTTGAAGTGAAAGCCAAAAATACAGCTCTCTTCTCTGACAGAATACATCCCTCCATCTGTTTGCTGCTTCAGGTCAGATTAAATACTGCAGCTTCCTAGAAAGCTAAATAAACTTTACCTAAAGGCACTCTCAAAGCACTGACATGTGACTGGCTGGCTTTATTCCTCCTCTCCAGAGTGTGTAGCCACAGAGAGCACTGTGCCACTGCTGAGAGACTTACCACACTCCCTGAGGCAGTGCCTCCTCACATCAAGCTGTTGTGCCAAATGCTCTATCTTCATCATGTTATTGAAAAGCAGTTGGATGCTTCTCATGGGTGAACCCCAGAATCATATTCTTTCATTTCTGCAAACTTCTGAAAGTTTTCTTTCAGAAGCCTGACTGCTGGTAGAAATAAGCTCTACACTTATGTTTCACCCAGACACATCGGGGTCCCATTTGCACAATTACATACAAAGCAGCATCTCTGTACTCTCCAAAGTGTGTCTAGAGTCAACCAGCTTTTAATCCAACAGCCTGATGCCAGTAGTGTGAATCAACATAAGAAATATTCAGATAAATAAAATTACTGTGGAAATTTCGTTCTCATGCCGGTGGAAAATCAGAACTCCAAATCCTTGGCTTCAAAGCACAGGACTTCTGTCATCTCAAATACTGGAGAGTCTTTACAGCTGCTTGTACAGGTATACCCTCGATCCAGTCTGCATGGCACACCAGCACTCTGCACTCATCATTTCACACAAGCCAACATTCAATTTAACTCACTCGCCTGTGCCTGCCCTAGTTTGCAAAGACATGTGTTACCTCTCTTTCTAACTGTTACTGAAAGCTAATGGCTATTTATATCACTGCATAAAAGAGTATTTCACAACACACTAGATTACTACAAAAACAACCTCCTTCTTCAAGAAGAACATCAACATACCCGTAACTTCGAATGCAAAACTAATCTTACTGAAAATTGCCCTTACTTAACTAAGACTTTTGCAGATGAGAAGAACACGGTAACTTAAGAGTAAGAACATGAACTAAACTTGTTGAGGAAGATACCCAAAATAGTTTCTTAAACATCCTGTACAAATAGCAGCTTCAGAAGTATCTGTTATGCATGTGTTTAAGAAACTAGCGTTATTTCAGAGATGGCATCATGTGCTTTACAAGTCCACATGTCCAAATTGGCTCTATTCTAATGCTTTATGGACAAACAAAATTTGTCATTCACTTTTACACCACCATAAATCCACGACAGAAAAACAACTCTGATAATCAGTCATTTATAAATTGCTCTTTCGTATCTTGACCTCACCTACCCGTTTTCTTATAGCCATGGATGACAGAAAACACAGCTGTATGCCCTGTGTGGAAGCAGGAACTGTTAGATTTATAGCCATTATTAAACCAAATGAGAAGCCAGTGAATAGACCAAGGAAATCTGATGTTTCATGATATCGACCATACCACATTTATCTCCTGTGGTTAGGATAAAGATAAAACTTAAAATTACTACAGCTACACAGTTCTTCAAGAAGAAATAGGGCCACAGAAGCCACAACAGATCAGCAGCCAAGCATAAGCTGATTGATGATACCAGTAACCCTTCAATATGTATTGTCACGATCTGGGGCCAGCCCACCAAATTACTCAGGAGCACTTGCTAAATAAATGTGAATCACTTTGTAGCAGTAGCCTTTTTCACTTTACATTTAGGTGTGACAGCATGCAACAGCCCCCACAGCTTGCTCACCCAGGACACACACACTGCCTCTCACTGACAGGAGGTACAGTTTGCTCTCAAAGCCCAGACCCTCACAAGATCACAGTGACGCACACACACGTGTACCAGCAGCCTTCAACCCATAGAAGAACCGTAACAAGCACTGCCATAAGAAGCATAGTGAGGTGGCCCTGTGATTCCCTTTGCTGTCTCCCCAGAGCCTGGCATAGGACCAGGAGAACTCTGTGTGAAATTCACATACAAAAAGTAAACTGCTACAGACTGCAAAGTAGCCTGTTTGCTTGAGTAGTTGCTACATTGTCACACAGCCTACTTCCCGTTAAATTGCTATCCTGTACCTCTCTAGTAGAGTGAGGCATGTCAAACCATAATATCAAAAGGATTGCAGCATGGTGCAGAACTCCCAGTACCCAAGTCCAGACTGCCTTGCTATATTACAGAAGGGCTGTACCCATATTAGAGAAAAACAAGCCTCACAATGGTAAGTAAGTGCTCATTCATTTCCATGCTCATCAAAGCCTGTGGACCAGCAGCAGGATCATCACTGCTCACAGCACTCTGGGATGGTGCAAAGTACCACATTCCTTCCTGAACTGAATGCAGTTCTTCCCTTTTTCAACTCTTCCACCTCTCATGGTCTCTCTAAGCTGAAAAATAAAAACTTCAGTTTGACAGACCCACAGGGAAATACAAGGACAAAAACATGTTATTCACAATCCAGAAAATCTGTTTTCTGAATTGGAAGCACCTAAAGGCTGAACTCCCCAAGGCAACTCGCTCAGAGTACTTGATAAGGCCAAGAATAAAGCCGACAGGGCAGAAAAACCCCTCGGATTTAAGCAATCAATTGCTGAGCCACTGAACCAAATACAACTGAGGATGGGACTTCAGAACATTACTAGACACATCTTTATTTCCTTTGTGCTTCAGCAGCATCCCCCTCCTCACCTGGGCTGCAGCTCCGCTCAGCACAGCTGTCAAGGCCAGTGCAGCCCTTCCATGGCCACCACAAACCAACAGCCATTTCTCTGGGAGGATAACCTGAAGTTCATTCCCTTTGGCTATCCAGTTTGCTGCAGCAATAAAAATAACTCTACTTCAACAAAGCAAGACCTCTGCAGAAAAACTAAATTAAGAGAAGTTCAGACCATAGCAGAGATCAAAGTATCATATTCAAATATTCACAAAATTACGGTGCACAACAGAGAACACATGCAGTGGACGTGAAAAACAGGTCATTAAAGGATTAAAAATCTAAATAGTATTGGAGGAACTTTCAATCAGTAAGGAAAACAAATCAAAAGTTAAGCAGCAGTAGCACCGTTCTATGCACTGCATCCCTGAACTACAGCAAAGGGACTGGGGAACAAGCTCTAACTTCTGGCTAACCAACTTCCTTAACCCAGCCAAAAAATTTTATTTGCAATTTTGGCAGCTCCCAACACAGTTGCTTCTCCCCTCCATTGCTGTGATTTTCAATTTAATACACAATCATTTGTCCTGCTACATTCCCTCTGAGCTAATGTCCTGCTTCCAGGGGCAGCACAGAGCATGCCTGCTGGATGGTAACCTTCCACTTTGCAAGAGGTGCAATGTAGCACTTTATGCACACTGCAGGAAATTTTAATACAGAAGTAATCCCGTGAACATCTTCTAGGTACTAGCTGGATTGTTTGGTGAGAAAAAGCTGCTAGGAGAACATCAGGAAAACACTAGATATGCCATTTCTTCAAGCAGCAGGGTGCTTTTAGATAACAAAATCTCATCTCCCTTGCACTGCCTGTCTGCAGTAAAAGGGCTTGAGGCAGCTCTGTGCTAATGTTACCCCAGCAGGCAGCAGAAAGGCCACACCAACACACAGCTCCAAGCTGGGAGAGCACAGATGCACTTTGGATGGTGGGGAAGAAGCAGCACTTTGTTTTCCCAGGGCCACCAGAGTCGCTGCAGGATCTCCATAAGGGATCCCAGCTACGGTCACGTTCCAAGGTCTGTCCCCGTTCCCGCAGCTCGGCTGCGATAGCTCCTTACATAAGGCACTTTCTAAGCCAGACAGAGGAGCCCTTTAACACACTGGCATCCTATCCAACTCTTCTCCCACTGAGGAGTTTAATGAGGGCTGTTTTCAAATAAGGTTAGGAGGAAAACAATTATCTTTTTTATTTGTATGAACACAGAAAATAATTGAGCAGAGTACAGAGGGGTGGGCAGGAAGGAAAGAAAATGCACAGCCTTTTTCCTCCACTTGTATGTAACTTTGAGCCTTAGAAATACTGGGGTAAATACTTAAGTTCAAGGGACACACAGTATCTGAACAGAAAAAATATGAAAAGAAAGTGCAAGAATAAAAACATCCACAAACCTTCAGCTCTTTTTCTTGACTGTTTAGGAGATTTATTTGGGTTTTGCCACTCCTGCCCCCCAGATCAAAGAGAAACTGCAATGAATCTGAAACATTTTGTTCATTCACAAAGTTTTTCTTTCCTGAAATGTCTCACATTGAACCAGCCAGACCAATGTGAAAAACATTCTTGTGGGGAGTGTGGAGTTATGATTTGCTCAATGAGAAATGACTCGATTTGCCTTCTACACATCAAGGCTTGGCACAGCTTACATGTCTCACCAGCAGCATTAAAAACCCAGCTATACAACCACAAACAAACTCATACTGGTGCTCAGTTGCTCTGCAGAAGTGATTGCATCTTAGAATTTTACATTCTTTATAACCCCGGTACAATTACAGCTTCTCCCATTCTTGCCAGGACCAGGCTTCTCCCCAACAACCCTTTGTGAAAGGTTACGTCTATTAAGCCAAAACTCATTACTGCTTATTTTGATTGCAACAGTGTTTAGGAAACAGCTGAGAATGGGTCTGCCTTCTACCAGGTACTGTACAAACACACAGCAAGAATATTTATATAGATACATAGCTGTTATTCAGGATTTATGTTTTTGTGGGAAATGAGCAGTAAAAGCATACCACAAACAGATTTTCTAGCAACGCCAGGACTCTTTTGTAGTGGGGTAAAAATACTGCTTTGCCTGAAGCTATATGCACTTATTTTCATTTGGTGGGAACTTGTGTAGCAAAAAAAAAAAAAAAAAAAAAAAAACAAAACCAAAAAAAACCCAAAAAAAATCCAAAAAAAAAACAAAACCAAAAAAAACCCAAAAAAAACCCAAAAAAAAACAGATTCTGAAAATGCAAGTATTACTGAAAGACAGTGGAAGATCTCTGTCCCCATGAGTCTGCTATCAGTCATCATTAAATACCAAAGGGGAAGGAAAACAACAAAGAAAGTTATTCATTTGCATGGTGTAAATACACAGTTTCTCTAGACAGAGATTACTACTTTAAATACTGCAACTTCTGATGAAAGTAGCAGAATTTTTTATTATTTTAAACAACCTGAGCTAGAGAGCAAAACCCTAGATGTGGTGGACAGTCAACATTTTATACCAGGAATGTTTTGCTTGTTGTGAAGTATCTCTCATATTTAAAACACAAGTAAAAAAAGTGCACAGTCCCATTAACATTTGTAAGCAATGCTAAAAGACAAGTACCTCAGTGTGTTTAACATCAGTTTGAAAATTATTGTAAAGGATAGATCATAAACTCGATTTTGAATGAAAAGACTTTCTTCCTTTTTTAACATTTTTTATAAAACCTTATGTAAATGAAAAGGGCTATTCATGACCTCAAAAGGATCAATTGTCTGTGGAATTCTGTTCCACTTCCCACCTTTACCCGTTTTATAATTAAAATACGTTTTAATGCTGATTAAATTATCCAAATACTTACCATACTATACATCCTCGTTCTGCCATGCACGCCCTCAGCCCCCTAGAAAAACCCAAAACCGAAACCAAACCCAGAAGTCATTTTGTTGATTATTCTTCCCATGGTAAAGTATGCAAGAACATAATAATACCAGCATGCTTTCTTTCTTTCATACAGTTCTTACAGCTGCTGACACTGCAGAGGATTCCTTCATCCTCACTTATATCACTGGAAGTTTCTACAGCATCCTTTGGGATAAAGTCCTTAAACACTGAGTTTACAAAGCATTTAAGCATCTGTATAACTTCAAGCACTTGGGCTATCCATCCTCACTTAGAGCACTTAAGCACTTAGACTAAATCTTGCGCTCGGTGGCATCCCTAACTCGAGGCTTTAGTGTTACATCTTTACAGGACTATTCAGCTTCCACAGTGCAACTGAAATGCAGAACCAGCAGTTTCAGAAGTTACAGGCCAAAATTTGTTTTGCCTTTACAGTATGGTTACCAGATGCAGCATGTATATCCTATCTGTGCAGTACATAAAAACCCCTGATTGGGATCAGCTGTTGGCAGGTGTCAACAACTCACTGTTAAATGAAACAAATGTATGTGTTTCAAGTGTCAGGGAGCCTTTGAAAACCAGCAGTAAGTAAACTGTAGGTACTCTTCAGAATGAGGGCAGGACTGAGCACAACAAATGTGGCATTTGGTTCACCATTATGTACCTGAATCTCTGCAAACAGCAATGCCACTTTGCCTCTCCTATACTTCTCAATTATAGATTACTTCTGGGCTTGCTCTAGTTTATTGGCTCATGTCACCACGGCAACACATCTAAAGTTTTAAGATACTTACCCCTGTCCTTTAAATTCCCTTCAGCCAACCTGACATTTGGCATTTATTTAGAAGCCTCCTCCACACATATACCTCCATATGCTGAGCTATTATAGGTGCTCCAACCAGCAAGCCTCTGTATTTTACCCTCTACAGATCCCAAGGTTAATAGACTATATGATTTATTTTGGCATTGAGCACTGTATGCAATCTGAGCTGTGTGTCAACTATCTGAAAGTTTTCACAACAAACCCACCAGTCACTGGCAGGTTTGCTGGCTGATTTAGTTAATTCTGGTCCCATTCATCTAATCATCAAACAAAATAGTCCTTAAATAAAAGAAAAAAAAAAAAAGGCTCTGAATTTCCAGGCACAAACCTTTGGCACAAATCTTTGCCTAAGTCTGGAAGTTTAATTACAGCCCTAAACAATAACTTACTTCACCAGTTTTAGTGCTACTTCTTCCCCTAGATGAGCAATGGCAACATCTCTGTCTATTAACTTAAAAATGCTGTACACATGACAGCAAGATGTTCCTCTTTCAGAGCCACACAGCTTTTGTGTACACAGAAGAAAAAGCTAACTAGGACACAACAGAGCATTGGCTGAAAAGAAAACTGAGCCAGAAAGACATGGAGGCAGGACCAAGCTGTCTTCAGAGAGCCCCAGAGGAACAGAAGACACTGAGCACACGGCTGTAGTAAATAAAAATTCTAAGGTTTTTTTGTTTTGTTTTCACCCCCCAGTAAATGTAAAATCTCCTTATATTTGTTTATATCAGCTGTTGAGGTTATTCCAGTTTCTGTACAACTCACCCTCTTTTTCCCCCTTATTGTTTAAAAGATAAGTGAGCCTGCGAGCTCGGATCCTGGGGAGCCGACCCGACCCCCGCAGTGTGGTGGGGCTGGTTCACCCAGGCCGGCAGGAACCCGAGCCGGGGCCAGTGGCATGGCGAGCAGCCCTGGGGATCGGAACCGGGCTGGGGCTGGCCGCTGGCAGCTCTGGGGGCGGCGGGGCCGGTCCCCCGAGAGGCGCGGGGCCAGGCAGAGCCGGACCAGGAGAGCCGCGGTGCCGGTGCCGCGTGGAGCGTTCGGAGCGC
>VXBQ01002440.1:775187-788851 GCA_013400175.1 Phainopepla nitens
GGAAGTATTGCGAAATATCACCGGACTGCCTCACCGCCAAATGCCAGGCGCGGCCATGCAAATAAATGGCGCTAAGGACACTGGGTGACAACCAGAGAGAGGAAAAACCCCCCAAAAATCCGAACCTGCCCGGTACTCAAAGGAACTAATAACATACCAAAAACGGCAAAGGATAACTGAACATTAATGAACCGTAAGGGTGGGGAATGGGGTCGCCAGCACTTAAGACAGGGGAATCAACACCACCCTAGACCTTCGAGCCGGAATAAATCGAGTTTCTGAGCAGGAGGACTTCTGCCGGGAAGCAGCGACCCGGTATTTACTGCATAGTAAGTACTGAACATCTTCCTGCTCTCTGGATCGGATAGACTGGGAGACGGGGCGAGCCACCCAATTGAAAATGAGCTGATCTCCTGCCCGAATTTTATTCATAACAGTCCGTGAGAGTGTGTTCAAAAAATTTCTCANGGTCGCCAGCACTTAAGACAGGGGAATCAACACCACCCTAGACCTTCGAGCCGGAATAAATCGAGTTTCTGAGCAGGAGGACTTCTGCCGGGAAGCAGCGACCCGGTATTTACTGCATAGTAAGTACTGAACATCTTCCTGCTCTCTGGATCGGATAGACTGGGAGACGGGGCGAGCCACCCAATTGAAAATGAGCTGATCTCCTGCCCGAATTTTATTCATAACAGCTGCCCCTAGGCTGTAAAGCTCGTTTTATTTGTCTGTTGGAGCTGTCCCCCCCATGTTCGGCCAGATAGTAGTGGTGGGGAAAAAGAGGGTGAGTTGTACAAAAACTGGAATAACATTAACAATTAATATAAACAAATACAGGGTGATTTTACAATTACTGGGGGGGAGAAAAAATATAAAAAATTCAGTCTTTATTCATAACAGGACACAGGATTGTGATTTTTAGAAATCCAGGGGTAAGCTCTCAATAGAGCACCTGCTTTAGCAAAAAAGTCTCCAACAAATAAAGGGGCAGCAAAGCCACCCCTCTGCCAAGTAGGAACACATGCTGGGAAAGCAGGGATGTGACTCACATTGCTGCTGAGAAACTCAGCTCCTCACACAAGTCTCATCACTGCGTTCCTTGCTCTCGGACTCAGCACCAGCTGGCGTTGTCCCCTTGCTGCTGAAACCTTCCCTGTCTGGAAAGTGTCTGGAATCCTTTCTTGCTTTGCATGAGAAGGGGACAAGAGAGATACCTTGGTGACTCGAGGGGCAGAAACAAAAGGTATGACTCAGTACTATTAAACTGGAAGGACAACTGCCTAAGGCCAGAAACTGTGTAGATAAAACCACCCATTTGGGTGTGCCTTTGTGGCATCACTTCCATAATGGTTTTCTGCTTTTGAAAGGAGCTTTGGAGAATACAATTACTCAAGGCCTTTGATGTTTCCTTATGAGCTAAACCACCACTAGGACAGCCCTGGAAGTACTGGTACAAATTTGTTTTCACCTACAAAAGCACAAAACCTCTTTACATTCTCTGCTAATTCTCAAGTTTCTAAAGAATCTGCTTTTACTGACTGGTCCACACCTGCATCCACAGACATCTCCTGGACTGATCCTGTATGCTCCACCTAGAGCACTCATTCCTCTGCATCATCGAGAACGTTTAAAATCAGAGTGGGGAACAGGGCAGAATTCTACAGCTCAAATAATTCTAAAGTCAAACAAGGAATCAGCATGTTTCCAAAGATGGGGATAATAGCTTGCAGTTCAATTTTGCAAGAAAAAACGAAGCTGCACAGACGAACGTGTACACACCCCAAGCATGTTCCACCCAAAGCTTCAAATGTTTCAGCTGCAACTGGAAAGAAACTGTCTCTTTTATCTGATGTGTTGTTAAACAGCTGTAAACTCCTTTTCTTGTGGTATAAGCACGCTTTTTCTCTAGAGAGATGCAATCTGGGTTACAGAGAGAGATGTTTTTCTAAAAGTAACATACTTACTTATGCTCTCAATGCACCATGTGGATGATATTTGGGATGTAAGCATTACCATGTTGGAATGACCAATGCTTCCTCCAGTCTTGTACCCCATCGTCAGAGATACTGGACTCCACACAATGTAATAGATCATCTCTGTTTCAAATACTTTTTTGCACATTTTGTTCCATTCACTCAACAGTTTCACTGACCATGAGGCTTATCTCCTTAGGACAGGAGCTGAGTTCACTAACATCTCTTCTGCACAGCCAGGAGCCAAGAGAAGAAGGATGTTTAAGCAGACCAAACAGCAACAGTCATATCTCAGGCTTCAGGCCACAGCCTAGAAAAAGGCTCTTATGTAAGAGAATAACTTTAATCATACACACAGTCCTCAAGAATCCATACTTGAAAATTAAGACTGTATTTCATTATTTTTCTGGAGGGAAGAAGCCGATCGTTTCATAAAGTGATGGGAAATAGAAGCATTCCAAGACAACTGTATCAACATTATCATTTAATGTCCATATTCCTCAGTTTGGCACTTCAAAAATACCATTAACAGTCTACCTGCAGCACTTCCAATACCACTGATTCAAGGTTTTCCAATCATTCAGGATTATTTATATGTGAAATGAAAACAGAATTAAAACACAACAGAAGCAAACACCTTTGGAGCGCAAAAATAACAGAGCCCCTCCTGTTATTAAAGGTATTTTCTAATCACATCAACATATTTGTTTCTAGAATGAAGAGAATAAGGCCCTTCAGCCCAATGATAATTTGCAAAATAGTTCATGGAAGGTAAAAAAAGATAAAAAAGCACAGTGATTCAGAACAGAAATGTCACCTTGCTAATAACTATTGTTTGTCTATCAAATAGGTTCATTAGTGAGGATGATTCACAAGAAATACCACTGCCAGTCCACCCAACAGTATTTAGCTGAAGTAATGCTGCAACTGTCAGGAATAACATGCAATAACCAGATGATTTCCTGCAACAAAATGTCAGTCCAATGCTATTGCTGTGAAGGCTGCAGCTATGTCCAATGAAGACCAGAAACACTCTTCCTGACCCCAGCAATGTTTCACAACAAGAGTGGCACCTTATCAAGAGGGCAGAAATCACACCTCCTCTTGAATCTGCCAGTGATGATTTGTTGTCACTGTAGCACAAAAAAATTGCCAACATCTTATTTTACAAAAAGGCTATTTCAGCACATGCTTTTATGAATATATTTCTTAAAAATACATGAAAGCATTTGTTCACTGAAAACTAACAAGTGTGACTAAGGATCAGTATCCAGAAACCACAGGAACAACCTAAACACAATTTTTCAAACACTTCCTATTTCCAAGATCAGAGGACCAGGTGTGCTCATCCTAGAGTCACCAGGTTAACATTTAAAACATAGCCAACAACCACTCAACACACAAGTGTAATGGGAGGAAAATCCAACTATTGTGAGATCTGACTTGTAAAAACCGTGTTTCAGATTCCAAATGGCTCATGAGGCTGAGCTCACCGTGTCTTCTGTCAACTGTTACTACCTATGGAAAAGTAGGTATACTCCTCTTCCTAATTAAATTCCTAATCACCTTACTCCAGGTACTAACCAGGGCATATGTTTGCAACACACACATTCACTGTTCCTTTATTAGGAAACCCAACCTTTCTCCTGTGTGTACCTTGCGTGTTTCTGGCTTTCTGCTTGCAGAATGTGCAGCTTTCTTGATCCAGTCCAGAAATGAGATTTACAAAGTTGAGGGGGAAAAAAAGCACTCCAAAGCTGATACTATCATCTGTAAAATAGTAACTGTCAAAGCATTGCCCTGCCTTTCTCCTTTGGTGCTCCTAAGAACTTGGTTCTCAGAATGCCTTTCAAGCTCAATTTCTATCATCATAGACCCATAGCCCACTCTCCTGCTTGACGGTAACTGTTTTTTGAAAGATTCACAGATTCCTAAGTCCTGGGAAAAAAGTCCAAACAGACTGAGATTGGTTTTAAATAAACACATGACTTGCAGCATGACATTTCTACAGCTGCAGCCAGGATTTCCATTTATATTGGTAGAAAACAACTGTTCCAAATGACTCCTCTCTCACATGTCTACGCTCCTGCACTCTTACTTGGATCCCACTGAATTTGCTCACTCTCTCCATACATTCAGACTTCCTTCACTAACATCAGGCTGGACAGAGCCAGATTCCTCTTGCACTTTCAGTGTAAGTCTCCTCGGCTTTGTTTACTAGTCAGGTGAATTATCAGGCCTGCTACTGCAACTGCTTATGTGCTCCTAGATCCTCATGTGACAGCAGCCTAAAGTGTTAGCAGTGTCAGGAACAAAAAGCTTTTGGCTACAGTAATATGAATTACTCTCTTCCACTCTCATGCACTGATGCTGACTTTATGATTCAATTTAAATTTAATCAAAAGCTTTAATTCAAGCTGATCAGAATACACATTACCTTCATGTACACTTTTATTGGTGCCTTTTGGAACTGTTGCCTGTCTGCGTATAAGAATCATGATAGAAACTGTGCCAAACAGACACTTTCTTCTTCTTAAGAAAAAATAAATTTGGGGGGAGAAAAAAAAAATAAAGACAGTAAAAATAGATCTGGCTGGAGACCAGAGACCACAAGAACTGCCTTACAGGAAACTGTCCTCATCAGTTACTAGATAGGAAATTTTTTCCCACGTATTACATGTATTATGCAGGGACAGGACGGTTTTACACTTACTTCAAAAGGCTTGTTATCATAGGACAACTTGCAATCTTATATGGTTGGGAAGAAAGGGAACAAAGAGGCTGTCTTTTTCCAGTCCATACCAGCAAAGCATAAAGGATTCCAGAAAATGCTTTGTCCACTTTGTTCATTTGTATTAGCAAGTTTCAGTTACTGAGTTTTAAAATAAAAACATTTCAGTCAACAGAAGGCATCAAAACAAAGTCAACAAAACAGCAGCTGAAACACCATGAAACAGAGGTGCAGTGCCCCTGACTTCAGTGGCTCTACTCAGAAGGGAGCATTATTCATAACATCTCATTCATTCAGGTCTTTACATGCTCTTTCCTTGCAGAAGTATTGTATCTATTTTCACTGTACCACTCTAATTGAGCTTAATAGCATATTACTTAACCAGGTCCACAGCTACAGGCAAAGCCTTTTAATACAAAAATTTCCTAACCTGCCAATATGAGTGCTCTCATCACAGAACGAGGAAATGTTTGCACAAATGTGGCTGCTATTGCAGGGTGTTGTTGTCTAAGCCATGAATGAACAAACAGCTAAATCTCCTCCCAAACAGCTTTTGTGATGTGCAATGATAATGACAGCCTGTATCATCTGGCTAGGACTTCAAGTAGCTTTTACTAGTTAGTCCTCAGTGCTCTGCAGGCAGTAAACCATAGGCTTCTCTCAAATTATGCCAACTCCTCTCTGAAAGCTTTTGTTTATGAAACCAGTTTTCCCAACAGCAGTACTACTAATGCATATCTAAGGACAGCAGACTTGTTGCATGGTTCTGCAGCATGCTAAATGTATTGTTACATTGCTTGAGGTCACCCAGGAAATCAATAACAGACCTGGGCTTGGAGCACAGCCTGCCTGAAACCCACTCACCCTTTCTGCTGGCCATAGGACCAAGATTCACAGAAGTATTACACTGTGCTCTGCATCACAGTGTTCACAGCCAGTCATGGTCACAGATACACATATAAATGCACAGCAAACTTAGAATCAATCCTCCTACCACACGAACAAGAAAACCTTGGACTTTTTTCTACCACTTGCTGAGCTTCCATGACCTCATTGAGCCAATTTTTCAGGCTGGTTCTACTGTTTGTATTATGTGGCTCTAAATTGTCATTCCTAGAAAAGCCACTTACTAGCTTTTCTAGGAACTCAGTAACTCTCCAGCACCCTTTTTTCTGTACTTGTTAAGGACCATATTCTGCTCCCCACACTCATACTAACTAGCACCTTCTTCCCCTAACACTCCCACTGCTGTCCTGCAAATCTGATGCTGCAACAGAGTTTGGCTCTCATGCAGCCAGCACAACAGTGAGGGACCTGCAGCAGTGCTAAATCACACAAGTTTGCTGGGCTGCAGACATGGGTGTGAAGGCCAAAATCTAGACCAGAAGCAAGGACTGGTCTGGGGAAGAAGTTATATGAAACTGCAGATTTAAACATGTAACACATAAAACATCTGGTCTAGGAGGTATAGGTGAGTTGGTTGGACTCCCTGCCTGAATGCAGAGGTATGTGGCAGTGTTGTCACCTCCTGGTGCTCATTCTCAGAATTATGTAATAGAAAAAAATTACAGTAATTAATTAGTTAGGCTTTAAAGTCATTTTTATGCCTAGTTTAGACCCTTCATAATACAATCATGCAACAACTGCTCCTATAGCACTCTAACAAGTATCTTGTTCCATTTGTTATTTTAAAAGAAAAACATTTCAAAGATGCATTCCATAACACGTAGCACTGTGTATTTCCCAAGTACTTGTCATGAAATCGATATTGAAAGCTCAGGAAAAATAGTCAGGTCATACTCATGCTTGATAACAGAAATCCATCTTCCAACAGCCAGCTAACATAAAAGGGGATCTGGAAGTCATGTTTAGCAGAAGACAAAGTTCAAGATGTTTAAGACTCTATATCTCCCTTTGTTTAACTGTACCATTTAATACCTGCAACCAACACTGTTCATACTACATGAAGACATGGTCTTACAAAATGTGGGGCTGAACAGTATCTCTCTCCACTGAAGAGTCTTTAAAACAATTTTACACCTTGCTCATCAAGAGGCAGGTCAGGGGCTCCTCCAGACCTCCACAAGGCTCATGTCTGCTAGACTCCCCCTCACCTGAGGGGACAAGTTGCCTCCTGTGTCATACACAGCTACTGAGTACTGCAAACTAGGAAAACTGTAAAAAAAGATGGTCATGACAGAACCTTGAAGCTTTTCACCAACTCTTTATGATGCCTTAAGTTTTAGCTTCATATTTTCCAGATTCTGCACTGCATTAGTATGTAACTCTGGCTTCATATAAAGTGTTCGCAAATTCTCCTCACAGTTTAGTCAGACAAAACAATCCTTTTCCAGCCTGAGAACCAAGGATACCATTGCAGCTTCAGGCTCAAAAAGTGTGAACAACAATGGATTGAGGAGAGCAAACTGGGAGGATGGGACTTCATAACCTGAAGCTGTAATTGGACAATTAACCCCAATATGTAAATGAACCAAAACTTATAAAAGTGTGAAAACTCATGACTTGGAGTCCATCTTGGGTGGAGCCATGGCCAGGCTCTTGTACTGCCCAAGGTGTATCCCTTGAAGGCCTTTTAATAAATACCTACTTTATTCCTTTAACTCTCTCCAGCCTCTGTTGTAGGCAGCCTCTCAAGGCATCATTTTTGTGCAGACTTTATCACACCAAATTCCTCTGAATTTAAAGTAGCACACAAGGCACAGCCAGTCACTGTCAGCCCCGTTCTCTTTGTCAAGGAAAACACCAGAATACATCACCTCTGGAATCACATCTCCAGGGAGTTCTGGCACTGCCCCCTGCCCTGCCCTGTGGCATGGCTCATTTACCTGGCTCTGAGCACTGACCTTTTGGCCGTTTTTATTTCCTAGCTGCTACAGTCCCTGCAGCTCACAGCATCCCCAACCTAACCACTTCATGGTAAATAGTCACAGCCAGTTCTCTGCGCTCAGGCAATATTCATCCATACCGCTTCATTTGGCCCAACTTTCCTAGATTTGTTATTCCTGCCTGAATAAGCTATTTCTATAGCTCTACATGACTTTTCTTTCCAAGTTCTTATATCTATGAAATGTCCTTTCCACTCCATCTCCTTCAGCACCTAGGAAGAGTACAAAGATCTCAGCAGCTAACCTGTTATAGATCAAAACACCCCTGCTATTTACCAGTTTGTTTCAAAGCGGAACACTACAAGGACCTCTGCTTTGCCCTGAGGAGCAGAAGAAAGGTCATGCCTTCTACTGTTTTCCTGCTGATAATCCAAGCAGTCTTTCCTTTTCAATTTGCAATCAGCACTTAGAAATTCTGTGGTTTAAAAGCATGACCTAGCACAACGCAGCACAACCACATAAGACCAAGAGGAGACACACAGTCAGAGGGGCTCTGTGGAGAGACACAATGCCCCATAAAATCCATAGGCTGTGTGTCTCGGAATCACAGGATGTGTATGGGGGCAAGAGCAGTGCCCATTTCCCAACAACTCATCTATACGTCCTGGTCTACTGCAAATGGTAGAGAAGAGGGTCTGCAGCAATAGTTGTTAATCAAGGGGAAATCAGAAAACATCTCCAGAGGAGGGCAAGATTTAAACAGGAGAATTAAAGACAGCTTTAAGTCGAAGTGATGAAAGTGACAGCTCCCATGCAAAGAGTCTACTGGCATATGTGTTGAGACACACGAAACTCACATAAACCTTCAAAACTAAGCAGCATACTTGCAGAGGAAGTCAATCAGAGCTGAAGAAAATAACCTTTCTAGAAACACAAGCACTGACATTTTTACAGGCTGTTTCTCAGGATTTCATAGCTAAAATATTTTGTTCAATCTGCCTGGAAAACAGATCCAGAGCAATGTGACCAGACCAGGTTCCAAACTCTTTCATTAACACAGCATCATGTTTTTGCTGATCCCCTGCTCCAAAGAGTCTATTTTCAGACTCACAGGGTAGATAACAACCTTCTGAGTCAGCTGCCCTTGTGAAAGTTGGTATGGAAAACACTCTGCGGGCATACATCCCCCTTCATTATGTCTGCACCTGCAAAAGCAATACTCAGACTTTCACCCCATTTCTCGGTGTCTTTCTGATTCCACACATGCCATTACTGAACTTACACCTAAATTCCAACTTCCAACTGCTGTGTATAGCTAATTACAGAGCAAATACTGCTTTCTGATGAAGGCAGGCACAGTCTAATAGAGGCAGGGCAGTGTCTACTCCACAGTGACTGAGAAGGATGCACTGACCACCCCCTGAACCTCAGAGCAAGGGTTCAGCCTGCACTGACCTGGCTGCAGGGCTGGCTCATGTTGCCCACTGATAAAAGGTTCTGCAAAATGCCATCCCCTGCTATGGCTACAAAGGGCTCTGTGCAAGAGGGAAACCACAGGATTTGGAGACAGGCCAGCAGTATTTCCAGACCTGTAAAGTTAATCTTAGGCTTTCCTGCTCAGAGGCTCTAAACTGACATTTAATATAGAAAAATATCCCACTGCTTCTTTTAAAACTTCTGGTCCAAGGCTCAGTCATTCCACTTAATCTAAATGTCCTTCTCTTTTTCTTCCCCCCTTGCAAGAGCAAGTTTTATCCACAAAGTCATTACTTTAAAAATGCCCTGAAACCACAAATCACAGCGTCTGTGCCCAGACACGATTCATAACCACAATAAACTTGTTTGAGGCTTGCCTACTCTCTTCTGCATTGACACTAATTCTAAAGACAAGGTGCAGATTGCTTCTCCTGCAAATATACTCTGTAACCTTGAAGAGACCTGGGTAACCTTCAGCCTCAGCTTCATTCCTTAGCTGTCTAAAGAGATTACAGTTTAAAAAAGACTGCATCAACTACATCAGTGGCCAGCATCCATGATCCATCCTATGAATACTGCTCCCAAAGAGGAGCAGTATTGCATCTTCAAAATTCATCTTTTCAATGAGAAATACAGGAAGTGGCTCCATACCCAAGAGCAGCCCCATTGTGCCAGTCAGGTCTTTCCACAGCCACGAGGACTCACGGAGGAAGGGTGGGTGAAGTCAGCGTAAAGGAAAGTGATATCCTGCTCCTGACTGCTAGCTAAAAAGCATCAGACTTTGACCCTACTTCGAAAGAAATTACCTACCACACTGCTTGTCCAGGTAACCTGCAGGGTGTAAATGGCACATTCTCCATGAAACCCACAGGTCTCCTCCAACTCAGAAGCCTCTCTATGTATGCCTCAGCTGAATATGAACCTTTTTTTCTTAGCAAACAGGCTGCAAAGCCCACCCATCTTTACACCTGCTGCCTTCACTGCAACCACATGATACAGAACATTTTGACTCCTCCTACCAGCAGGGAGCTGGGTCTGGGCATCTCCTATTTCTCTTTTGACTGCTCTCTGGCCTTTCCAGCCAGGAGTAAGGTAAGCACTCGGGCAGTTTGAGTTAATCCATCAGGTCCTAGATGGAACTGAGCAGGATGACAGCAAGCTGCTTCTGTTTGCACATTTGGTTTCATCATCTTCCTGAATGGAGGGTTTTACATCAGTGCAGTAGCCAAGAAAACACAGAGCTGCTTCCTCTTTTCCTTCAAATGATTGCAGTTGCCTCACAGAACACAGTGAAAGCAATATTTTCCCACAGGCATGAATACATTACAACATTTATCTGAACTGCAAATTATTCTATTCTTAGTTAATGATTAGCAGTGCTGTAGGAACAGACCAAACACTTTATACTCTGCTCTAGATTTTGTTCTGAAATACACTTTACATGTAAAATGCTCTCCCCAGTACTGCACTTATGAAAACAGAATCACTTTTGTCTATTTACTGAGACACCAGAAAACCATTTTAAAACAAAGGGAGGGAATTGCCCATGATGAGCAGAAACAAAAAAGCCAAGTTCTTGCACTACAGTACTTTTGTGAGATTTGCTTCTTCCATCTCACATGGTGACAGATGAACACTGAAAGCCATTTCCCATCTTGTTATGTCAGTACATGGACACCTAATAAATCCCAAGATGTAGAAGACACAGAAGGCTTTTTTCTATTTCTTTTGGTTGTCTAACTACAGGATATACTTACTACACTCATGCTACTTCCCACTCTGCCCTTGAAGAAATTAAAGGCAAAAATGTAAAAACCACAAAAGATACTGGGGAAAACACACTTGCTACATTTGTGTAAATACAGGACATCTTTCAGGTGTCTGGCTGGCTGGTACAGAATCTGGTGATATTCTTTCAAAAAATGGCTTGATTTAAGTAATTTGTTTTCTTAAATGGTTTATTTGCATATGACCCTGAGACATCTGACAGCAGGCAAAAAAGAACTGCATCAGCAGGTGCAGCACTGATCTCAGGTCTCAATGTTGATTATCAGAAGCAGAGATGCTGGTCTCAAGGAATACTTAATTGCCTGTTCACAACCCACAACTATTCTCCCAGTTCCAGCACCTCCTTCTCTGCTGTGCACAAAAGGCACCTTTTTTTTTTCAATCCCAGAAAGGTCCTGCCATAGGATGGGAGCCTGGGCCTTCTGCTGCCCATACAGCAGGCAACAGTCTGGGAGGAAACACTGCCTGGGAGGAAACATACCAGACCCTGTTGGCACAATTTCTTCACAGAATCAGGAAGGCCAGACTTGACACAGGGGATAGGTTAATGCCATGGAAAGCAAGCAGAAATCACAGGGTCATGCTGATGTGTGACATCTTCCCAAACCTTAGCACTGAACCAAAGATGAGGTTCATCAAAGCTGAGTCCTTGCACCACTACCATATCTGGCTGTTTTAAACTTAGTCAGCATTACACTTCCAAACAATCTGACCAGAAAGAAAGCAAACCCTCCACCATATGGTCACCATTACTGTCAGGGTTCAAGACCAGTCAGAAAGGAGAAAGGCAGAAAGGCTTTCCTGTTGTTATCCTACAGATGTTGTTCAGTATCCCCATGGTGTATTTCTGAGACTCAAGAGCCTGGTTTTGCTGGCTGTAGCTGCATGTGGGTGCAAGTCTATTGAAATCAAAGGACCTGAGCAATTTCAGAGATAAAAAAAGCATCTGGCCCTGTTGCTTCAAGCTTTCTAACACAAATACAACATGCATAATTGCATTCTGACATGAAGAGCTTGAGCACAGCAATCCTTAGCTTCAGCTCTTGCGTATTATGAAAACGCATAACTGTCAATACAAAACACTGGCAGAATCAGTCAGAATTGTATTTAAAAGTCCATGCCTTCTAGCTCAGCTCCCATGGCCCACATATGAAACTTGCCTTTGAATTTGCCTGAAAAAAGCATCAGCTTTTCATCCAAAGCAATAGTTTCCTATTTGATGGGTTGGAGTCCACATTTTCTCCTTCTGAGCACATTGTAAAGCATCTCAGAGGCACTCCTGTCTAATTAGAAACAAAATACAAATTTATACACATATCTGCCCGTACTGCTATGGTTTGCACTATGAAGTTATTTCTGCTGTTAGATCAGGATAAGCTGCTAATTAAGATGTACAGCAGAAAAAAGCCACTTTGGTGGAAGAAACAAAAGTGCTGCATGAGGCTCAGGAGATTGGAATCTGATCCCAGCTGGGCCACAGACTTGCCTACTTATTGCCTGCAGATAACATTAATATCTTAACGTTCCTCATTTCCTCAGATGCAAACTGGAAACACTAACAGAGGCTCCTGATGGACACACTTTGTACTTCAAGACTGGATCTCCAAGAATGCTCCTTCTTCACTGCCCCAACTCTGGGACAAAACACCTGCACAAAAGAGTAACGTGGCATTTTTCTGGCTTCTAAACTAGGCCTCCTCATCACAAGGCAAGCAAAGACACCAAGCTGTACACTGCTGGAGAACAAGAGCTTGCCTCTACCCACAGTCTTGGATGAGTTCGAACTCATTTGTGACTCCTGCATCTTTACCTCCCATCCCATCCCCACAGCAAGGACTTAGGTGTAGGCACTACTCCCTGACTGGTGTTTTTCCACACCAGGTCCAAAAGCCTTTCTCAAATGTAAACATTCAACCACACAGAGCCTCACCACCCACCTGGTTCCTAACCCCATTACACATATTTCCATATTTTTTTTCTATAGAAAGATCATTATTTAGTTCAGCAGGTACCACAAGGAAAAAAAAAATTAACAGAAGTTAATAAAGTTTTGGATTTCAAGTGTAGCACCATTGTGATGAATTTAATTTTCCCCTATCTCTGAGATTCTGATTCAGCTCTGTCAAAAGCACAAGAATAATTTGAATTCTTGCCTACAGTTCCATACCACAATTAAATCTCTCCTAGGAATGCACTTAAAAATTAAGAGTTGAGGTTTTCATGTTTTCAGTCACACCATTCCCATTGACTCATATTCAGATGATGGGTCTTTGGAAGCTCAGCTCAAAGCAACCACAACAATAAAGTGTGAGAGAAGTGCATTTATATCAACATCTGGCAATGAAAAGCACCATGTTTTACAGCATTTGGATTACAAACCTATGTGATGGAGAAACACAGGAAAGCATAAGCAGCCCTGTGTGCCAGCAGTGGATAAATATGGAAAACAGAGACATGGATGTTTAAAGAAGTGTTTTTCTCTTTTTTGATCAGAATCAAAACATTATCTGGTCCCCCAGAAATGTAGAGTTGATTTTATCAGGATTTGAGACAGTAGTCTTAACAGCCTAGGAATTATAAATTTGACAAAGTCATTTCAGCTACACAAAAATATCCAGAGATGTAATACAGGATGTATGATTTGTGTATTCTTAAAAGTCTTACATGTTTCATTCATAGAACAAAACAACCAGATAATATAATATATTTTTGTCGGGGGTTGGGTGTTATTCCTTTTGTTCCTTTGCATTCTCTCTAGTGGAATTTTTCTCCCATTTGTTGCGGGGGGGGGGAACCTGATGGCTGATGCTTATGAGTGCTTTGGGAGACAATGAGTTTGGCCGGGCCTAG
>VXBQ01002440.1:789074-841207 GCA_013400175.1 Phainopepla nitens
TTCCCTAGCAGATACCTGTCTTTTCAACCTAAGACAATTATTTATTTATATTTTTACATATATATATATATATGTATGTAAAAATATAATGTAAAAATGTGTGTATATACACACACACACACTATATTATAACAGTAAAAAGGAAAATCAATTCCAAGCAAAACCAGTTGGGTTTCACGTGAAAGTTTTGAAGCCAGTAACTCCTGTCTTGATACATTGCTCAGACAAATGAAGAAAATTCTACAGTTCACCTTTTAAAGCCTGAAAACCAAGAATTTGGTGAATGGCTTCCCATGAATACCATATGCTTCCAAGGTGAGAAGCAACACAAAAGCAAAAATGGTATGAGATGATTTAGATGATGAGGCATGTTTATGCCTGCAGCATTTAAGAACTGGAAGAAAGATTCTTCCTGTGACTGTAATCTCTTTTTTCTCAGCATGTCAGCCTTTTTCTCTTACAGACCTGGCCACACTAGAAAATCTGACACTGCCTTTAGGCAGAGCTTCAGTGAGACACCTCATCCAGCCCTATCAGACTGAACAGCTCTAACCCTGGTTCTGTTATTACAGGTACCAGTAGGAAAAAAAAAAAAAAAAGCTATGAATGACTTTATGGAAGAAAGATTTTTGACATATCAATTGTTAAGTGGTAATGTGTCCAGAAACCTGTGATGACATAAGAAATGGAGATAAAAATCTATGAACAGGATATGAGCTGGGACTCCAAGCAACAGAAGAGCTTCTACCTCTGAGTGCTACACACACTGAAATGCTCTCTCCCCACCAATGATAAAAGACACTGAAGATGTAAAGGCATTACAGCCACTAATTTCAAAGGCTGTAAGTGAAGCAAATCTTGTAGATAAAGATAGTATCTCCTATACCTGGGGGCAGAGAGAAAATCACACACCAAAAAACCTTTCAGGAATAGAAACTTTTATCCAGGTCTTCACCATTCGCCTGCAAACTTTTCTATTTTTCCTGCTGTATCAAATAATCTCATAGATGATGTTTTCTATCTCCAAAGAGACTTTTCTTGCTTAATTTAAATCCTTCAGGTTAGAATTAAAGGGCATAACATTTTTTCAAGACTGTCTCAGAAGATGTCACTGCTGCACATCACAAAAAAGGTCTGGCTCCTACTCCCACTGAAGTCAAAAGTAAAACTCCTACTTTCTGCTCTGGAGAAGGATCTAATCAAAACTGTTTATCCTACTGCCTTCCCACCTCCTGGTATGATATGCAGATAGACAGGAGGTACTGAGGAGTGTAGTTTTGCCCCATTGAATAAAATAAGGTTAAAAAGTATTTTAAGGGCCTACTAGCTGGTATAGCAATTTATTCCACATAAATGAATGGCATCTCAGAGTGTCTGAAGACTAAGCATTAAGTAGAAGCAGATACTTGCAGTTTTACAATATGCTGTTTCCTTTTAAAAAAGAAGTTGTGCGCCACCTGTTCCTTCCCTTTTTTTTTTTTTTT
This sequence comes from Phainopepla nitens, assembly GCA_013400175.1. Lineage (NCBI taxonomy): Eukaryota > Metazoa > Chordata > Aves > Passeriformes > Bombycillidae > Phainopepla > Phainopepla nitens. The sequence continues at coordinate 790,559 of VXBQ01002440.1, forward strand.
TTTTTCCTGAAGACACTGCTGGCAATGGAATTAGCCATTAAAAAACAACTCACAAACATTTACTTGGTTAACTAACTAGCACTCAGGAGCTGCTGGCATCAATAAGAACAGCTTCCTTAGATACTCCCTCCGTAAATACTTTGCAAGCCTCTGGGTTTCATATCTGGTGTTTGGCAGAATGGTAACCCAGGCATTTGTTGTTACTCAGAAAACTATATCTTTATACATCATACGTAATCTCAGAGAATGAAAAGTAAAGAGGCCCTTAAAAGAACACCTATTTCTGCACATTCATAACCTCAGGCTTTGGATTATTTCAGCAAGTGGAGTTTGGACATGTAACCCAAATGCCTAGATTCACCTGAAAGAGAACTAAACCAACAACCCAATTCTGTACCTGTTCAATAACAACATACTTGTGATGACTGCAGTAGAGACATGCCAATGAGAAATCTGGTCCATTAGACTTCATACTACAAGCACACCTGGTTCAGAGTCACATGGGCGCCAACTGGTTAGTCTGCAAAAATTCTACAGCCCCCACCTTAATCCAGTACCTCCCATTTTTTTTCCTTCCTGATACAGGACTTAGAGCTCCCCTGCTCCCCATCCCATCCACAAGCTTCTGGGGAAGAACATCACACCAACATCTTTCCTGCTTTTTTACCTATGAACACAGGGAGCATCACACAGTTCTGCAAGGCCACAAGCCGGGGCTGGTTGATGTCACAGTTTGATGGCCTCCATCCTGAACTGCTGGATGCAGCCCAGGTCATGTGTTTTTCTAACTCAGCAGCACAGCGGCTGGACCACAGCCTTCCCACTGCCCAGGGCTAACAGGATTGCCCACTGAGAGTGCGAAACAGCCTGCTGCACATCCCAGCAAAGCGCTGCTGGGGGCAAACAGCAGACAAGAACTCTACGTGCACAAACTCTCTCTCCCTCCACTCCACACCCCACTGCAGGGCTCCTTACAAGAGGAGAACTTGGAACAACACGGAGCACTTCCAATCAACTGGAGTGCTAGTAGGTCTTTTGGGGGCAAGCTCAAGTTGCTTACAACTTGAACACAAATAGTGAAGGCTTAGTCTAAAGAGTTTCTGCCTCACGTGATTCTCTCTCAAAGAGATTCTCTCCAAAGGATGTTGGATGTAGTGTTAAAGCCTTCAACAGGTAGGTCTGGCTTTTTCTTTTCTTTTTTTTTTTTTTAATTTTAGCTCAAGAAGAATATCATACAGAAATCCTGTCACAGAAAAAGAAGTAGGGCCCAAGGATAACATCCTGCTGTTTGACCATGTGGACTGTTCTCACTCCTGTGTACCACATGTGACATTGCTTTCCTCAGGAACCCCTGCTGTGGGAACCATTTGAACTGCTGAATCCCTTTACACTTTCTGTTCCTATCAGTAGAGTAGGAGAGTAATGGTGTGCACAGATGAGCAGCTCTGCAAAACAACTTGAGGTGCATAATCTTACACTGGGAACTAGAGAACCAGTATACCCTGGTAGAATGAAACTTAGATTTCTCCAAGAGATCAGGTGCCTTATTACAATTTTTTATTTGCTGGGCTACAGCAGATCACTTGTACAAGAGAAACAGCCCAGAACAGCAGCAATTTAAAGACAGAAGTACAAAAGACTCCACAGTGTAACTGGTGATGCCAGTTCTTGTATATTTTGAAAACAACATAAAGGCAAATGTTCAGCTAGCTCTGTCTGTTTATAGGGCTTCTAAGAACACCAGCTCATTTATTTCTTTCATTCTACATATTCTATATTCTTCTTCTAGATTCAGTGGAAAGAGAAAGGTTCTTCAGAAGATGACTCAATCACATGTGACCTTCCTAGCTTCCTAAGATGCTCATCTACAGTCTCTGCTCTCTGCAGGAGGTGAGCAGGGCAAGCACACTGCTTGCAAGCAGTAATGACATACAAGGGCCTAATGTTAGGCTAGGCAATGCGGGTCTTCAGGCTCTTGATAAAATTTCCTTCTGTTTTTTGTTCATACCACAGAGAAATTCACCATGAATAAGTATAGGCTTTAGTACCATTACATACACTTAGGTTGTTCCTGTGAAATATTCTGAGAAGAAATAAAACCATCTTTTTGTTGCCTTCTTTTTTTTTCCAGGTTCTCAGTAAAACACAACAGTTGTGCTTACATTTAATATTTTCTTTTGAGGATTGGGTTTTATTGTCCTTGAAGCATGAAAAACTAGGTAATATTTATGTTCAATACATGCCTGAGCTTGCAGAGACAAGCCTGAAACAGTCTTGCTTTCATTCCTTTGTGCAAGATAAAATGCTGTCTGATGAGCAAAGAAGGTGCTTTGGGGCAGTTCAGAAAGTGATGCAACAGATAAATAGGTGAAGAGCTTCTCTGTACCATTACATGGGTTGTGTACAAGGCTAAGAGAGGGTTATAAGGAAGACTATCAAGACAAAAAAAGAGAACTGAGCATGATCTGCATGTGCCTTAGATTCACATGGAGAAGACAAAAAAAAAAACCTAATAAAATTGAAGAAGTTTGATGTGTTTAAACAGCCTTAGTGCAGGACCACTCCTCTAGTCTATACTGTGTGTTCAGCATAATAAAATGAGATTTAGGCTACTGATTATTTAATTACATGAAGATCTTTTGCTCTCCATTTATGCAAGAACATAGCTTCTATTGATAAACTGTGAGCAGCTCAAATGCAGTTGAAAGTACCAATATTCTAGGCACTAGAAGAGTTGTATTACTACTCAATTCTAAGAGCAGAGGAGAGTTTATCTACTCCTTTCAGTGGAAGTTCACCAGCCTGCTCTGAATTTCCTGGTTACATGCATCAACTGTGATAAATCTTTGGTAAGAACAGACAGTGCATTCAAACCCTGCCACAAAGACTACTTAAGTGCAGCCCAGCACCTGTGAAGTGAAATTTAGAATGAACTCTCCTCAACTTCCCTGTTGCTCTTTGCAAAGAGCACCCACCACACTGCTTCATCTACACTTTTAGGTCAGATCCTCAGTCGCTCCTTCCTATTAAAGTTTTTGGATTTGGCCTTATTACAGCTTTGGCAGACCAATGGTCTTCCTGACCATTTAACTTTTTGCCTAATGATTCAAATTCGATAACAGGCAGAGGCTGACAAGGAGCAAATAAAAGAAACCTTATCTACTCACTGAAATCAAAGCTAGACCTCTTCTCACTGGATAAGGATTAATACCATGAGCAGGGCCCCTGGCAGTTTCCACTCAAGAACAATGACAACAGGAGTCTTGCTGATAAATTCTCACATTTCAACTGATTCTCTTACTGCAAAAGAGGAGGCTTACATGACTCTGGCAATTTTTTAAAGCATCTTGAGAAATACAAGTGGTACATCTGCACTGTAGCCCGTCACAGCTATAATGCAGTATTTCAGAGCTGGTGACAAGAAGTACACTCTGAAATACCCAGCAGAGAGATTGCTGCTCATGCCTTCACACAAAGGAAAAAACTATGACCTCCAAGAGAGAAATGTGAGGCTGCAGTAAGAGCAGCAATGTTGTGACCAGAGACCACCCCCAGCACACAGATACAGCCAACACATGTCCCAGTTGAAGACAAGAACTAACCACAGAAAAGGAAAAAAAACCAAATACGAGAACAAAATCCAACTTCATCATGACTGTGCAGTGTCACCAGATAAACTCAGTACTTGAAAACATAACTTTTCTTAGAAGAAGAATGATCAAATATTCTTCCAATAACCAATGGATAAAGTGAAAATGGTATTTACCAGCTCTCTTTGTGCTGTTTTTCACTTGAGTCGTTCAAATAACTAAAATCTGTCTGCACCCATTACACAAACTCCCCTCCAAACAGATAATACCAGGGGTGCAAGTGGGGAATCCTGGGATCAGCATCTCTTGGCATCTGGGCTGTGTTGCAAATTTGCATGTCCTATAAACAACTTCCATAAAACATTTAAACAAAACAGAACAATGAATCCTTAGACAAGGTGAGCATGTGGTGACTAACACACAAGTAATCAGCACATGTTGCAGGGAACTTTTTTTGCTAACTGTGAACTCTAAATTTGAAGTGTGAAAATAAAAAAATGCCACGTCACATATTCAACTTGCTTGTGCTTGTGCTCACCAGCAGTAGCAGCAGCTTTTGGATAGCTCAACGTGCAATGACAAGAGGACAATTCCTACAGAAAAGATGTCTACACAAAAAAGTTGGCAAAAACCCCAGTGTGTTTTTATTTTCACTTGTTTCCACCTCTGTACTATAAACACCTCCACTATGCAGCAGAGAAAATTTACTTATTTTCTTTATTTAAAACACCATTACAATACATAAGTCATGTACATGCAGGCATAGGAGGAGTCCTGTCAAACTATTTGGGTTTGTTTGAACAAGCCCCAGAGATCCATTAGGCAATGGATGCACAGCATTTCCACAGCCCTGGAATGACTGATGTGAGACCAACAAAAACAGAAGACTCACCTTGTGGTGTTGTTGTCACCTTGTCAGTCACAGGATATTATATTTCAGGTTTCCACAATCTGAAACAAAACAAAAGTTCTCAGTTACTGGCAGCTGTTAAAGGGAAAAGCTTTAATTTTATTACATGAATTAAAGACAACATGTTAATAAGAAAGAAAACACCTTCCTTCTCTGCTTTTAGTAACATGCCCAAAGTTACACCAAATGCTCTTATCCAGTGACTAGAACCTCTCTTGCCATTATAGCTTACATCCCTTGATTTGCATCAGACCATGTCTTACCAAAGAGCCCAGGCCTTCAGAATGCTGTTTTTTGTATAAAGTAAATATCCATGGAAAAGCTGATTCCTCTGAAGCACAGGCTCTACTGTAGGGTCTGTTAGGATCAGAGTTTCATAGTAACAATTAAATAACTTCCTTCTTTACAGTAAAAAGATGATCTGAAGGCAAAAGACCTTTCGTGTATCTAGATTCACTGGGGATGATTTGCCAAAAATTAGAAAAGACGCTAACAGCAACAGCCCTATGTACAAGGAGTCAGCAAACAAACAACGTAGACAATACAGCCGAATTTGCCAAAAGCTTCCTTGTTGCCAGGAATCCCAGTTACACTGCACAGTAACAAATGATGTGCTTACAAGCTGCAGACCAGACTGGTGAGACCTATTAATTCAGTATCAGGTAACGTGGTATCATGTACCACGGAAAATCTGCAAGAGGGAAGTGCTGTTGAGCAGTCACGGAGAATTCTCTGGGGCTACAGCTGTTTTACTGCAGGACCCTGGGCGAGTCCTTAACTGCCTTGTGCCTGAGTTACTAAACACATCTTACAATGGGTATAGTATCATCACAGTGGCGTAAACAGGGACTAATTACTGCTTTGCAAATCCTGGGAATGGCTAGGCAAGGGAGCAGCACCTATAAGCTGCAAAATGCTGGCATTTACAAATTGCATTGCATAGCCTGAGAAAGATGTAGTACAGACTTCCCTATCCAGCTTCAGGTCAACAGCCAACAAATGGACCATTTTCCAGCCCATCATCTTCAATCAGCATGAACCCTACCTGCAGAACTAACTTCTGCCAAAATGTGGGTAACAGAACTCACAGCTCATAGTCTTAAGCTATTTAAGACACTCATTGCTTCACAGGGGAAAGATAGGGAGAAGATAAATGTCAGCAGGAATAAAAGCACCTTGTATTTTTAGTGAACTTTGCTATGTCTCTCTGTACCCATAAGAATAAGGGTTGTTACTGAAAGCAAAGAGTTTCATCTCTGACTTTACCAAAGCTAGAGAAGAAAAATGTTTACTTCCACAGAAAGGTAGAGAAGTATAGATTGAACGTCTTACCAAAGTTAACAGGAAACAGTGGCTGAACCATGAGCAGAAAACAAGGACCCCATCCCTCCCTCCTTCTTTCAAGCATGAGGCAACTTTCCGAAAGCAGAAAAAGACTTAAGTCTCTACAGCACACTGCTGTCATAACTGAGGATGAAGATGGAGGTGTAACCAGGAGAACAGAAGAAGGGGAGCTCAACTATTTCTTCTTTCCTCTCAACATCAGCAAATGAAAAGTCATTTCTTAAAATATATTGGCCAGGCATGGATCTTATTGTCTTTGGTTAATTCTGTATGTCTGAGAAGAAAATCAGCTGTAAGCCGGTTAGACTTACTAAATGATAGCTGTCTAAGGTACCGCCCCCAGGGGCAGAGTCATGCACCAGACTGAGCATTCTTTAGGAAGACACTACTCGTCCAGCATTACTGTTAGTAATGCTCAGCAAAACACAACAATGTAACAACTCATACATAATATTCCTCTCTTAAGCAAAACCTCATTCAGCACCCCCCAATCTCTGAGGAGCTCCCAGTTCATATTCAAACCAAGAGACAAGGAGGAATGGCACCAGCAGGATCCCTTTTCTCAAGCTTCTGATGAGCAAATGATGGACACCTCTAGCAAGCAGAATTTCCAGTATTTTTACAGCTTGGTCCAGAATTATTTACTCCTTAGGGACTCCAGACTCATCCTACTATCTGTGGCCATAATAAAAGGGAAACAGACTTGTTGCTAAAATGGCCGTGAAACACCGATCAGACACCTATTTACAGTCCTGCTACGGTTACACTCTGTTAACTCCATTTTAAAAACATCAAGATTTTCCAAATCACAGCCCTGACTCATGCAGCCTGTGCTGAACAAGGGACATATTCTGGAAAAGACTACTAATAAAATACCATGCCAACTGCTTGACTCAGAGAAAACAAGATTAGCACTGCGACATGTTGGCATTTTGACTTCTGAGTACTTGCTGGATGATAAAATCAGGAGCTGTCTTTAAGGTCTACACTGAACAAAACTACCCCTTTCCTGTAACTACAGTGGCATTTGCTAACGCTGTCAGCTTTTATGTAATATTGGTGTTCCTGCAAGGAGTCACACTGACAGCTCTGGTTACCAAAGTCTTTCACTAACTGCTTTCCAATAACATCCAATAGGAAAATAAAGTTGTCCAGTATTTTCCATTCCATACACCTGCCCCAAGAGATGAGCACGTACTGTAATGATAGCTGAGCTTATCCAAAAAATTAATTGGCGTAACTGGATACATCTTCCAACACCCTGGAGAGGGTTCACTTCAGAAGTTGGAGCTGGTTTGGCTAAAAGGGAGAAACTGTTTGGAAATCTGAAGGTGGAAGATGGATTGGGTAATGGTCATCACGAAATGGTAACATCAACTATTCAAATATAAGGAAGGATCAAGTAGAGCAGATTAAAGGCAGTGACTCTCAAAGAAAATAGACAGATTTTAAGCAACTCCACATAGGTCAGTAAGGCTTCACTGGAGGCCAAGAAAGTGCAGAAAAGTGCTAGAGATAGAATAAAAATAAGAGAAAACCTATTTTATGGTAAAACAAAGGTGGGACATCAACTGACTACAGTGCTGACCAGAGAAATATATTTAAAGAAGGGATTCATGGAGGAAAGTCAACTTTAACAGATGAAATCTTACTAAAAAATTTTTATCATAAAAAAAAGAACCCAGCCAATGGTCTGAAACCAGCCACACACTAACAGATTAAGCCACTGACACAGGAAATGAGGGAAGACCTAAAGCACTGCCTAAAAGCAAGTGCAGAACCACCAACCACCATAAAAAGGGAAGAGGATGACAACCACACAGGAAATGGGAGACCTGTCAGCCTAACTCAGACTCTCAAAACAAACTGTGAATTAGTTATAAATATCTGAAAGACAGAAGGCCCACATCAGCAAATCTACTTCTGTAAAGAACCAACCAAAACAAATTGGTCTGACCTAGCTTTCTGTTACAGTACAGTTTATTTACTGGAAAAGGGCAGCACATATATCCTATATTCTTTAGGGGGAGGTGGTTGAATGTGTGCTCAGAGGGTTAGGGTTAGCGAGCCTGAGGCTCACTTCCTTGCAATGCTTTGTGTGAGCAGCCAGAAAAAAAACACTGAACTGAGAGAGTTTATGAGTATTTCAACACATTCAATATCATCCAAAATCAATGCCATGGAACTCACTGACCCTAAGTGCTACAGCAGTGCTGCTGCAGAGGCAGCAAAAAGGAAATGTTTCCACATAGAGCTTCATCCACCAACATCTTATTTGAGACCCAACAGGCTGAGCCCAGGTACAAAACACTGCTCAGACAGATTCAGAGTGCAAGCCTACATTCCTCTCTGCTGTGCTGGCTCTTAGGTGGAGGCAAGTCACACCCCACAGTAATAGCAAAGTGAGCAATTGAATATTCAGCTTCTGCTGAAGAGGTGGTTCCTAATAGGTTCTCCAGAGCTCTTCTGTCAGAGCCATCAACCTCATGCTGTTAACTGTTGTCTGACACACAGACATGCCTTAGCCCAGGAGATAATCCTACAAAGTATAAAGCTAGCAGTTGTTCAAAATGTCTGAAAGACTTACAAATGTGATTTAGGCTAATCTAACTAAATTAGGAACCCTCTGAAGCTGTCAGTTGCCTTCACTGGACAGTCAAAAAGAATCAGATAAAAAGGATGGAGAAATCTCAGGGAACCTGCTGCCACAACCAAGATCTGCATTGTCTCTCTTGCAATTTCTTCCAGCCTTGTGCATTTACTGTTCTTTGATCTGCTCACTGGAGATAATGGACAGTCCAAGATTCTGGTTGTTCACCAGCTTGCATGTGATGAAGCTGAGCTCCAGGAGCTGCGACTGCACTCTGAAGGCATTGGCCCTGAAGGTACACTCAGCTAGCTGACATTTTGGACTGGGGTTCACATTTGAAGCCTACCGGTTCAGCAGCCTGCTCACTGCAGTCTGTGAGAAGGAAGAATAGAATAATCTTTCATTTCCTTAAAAAGACAGAAATTTCAATACTCACTTTAACTGACCTAAGACCACTCCTCGTCTGCTATGGTACTTTTTGATAGCCTCTCTTACCACTTCTAGTGAAATGGAAAGCTTAATGAGTTCTAAAACCCCCAGAATATTTGAGATTGTTTACACATGAGAAATGATCTATGGCTCAGAACTAAAGCAGCAGTAACATACCAGTTCTGTAGGACAGCTTCCCTGCTGTGCAAAAAAAGAGGAGATATGCATTCAGTACTTTTAATGGAAGCCAAGAGCCTAGTTTTCCAGGAGCACATTCCCTTTCAACTTTAATCTGCTAGTTTCAGGGACAGGAATTCACACAAAAGGTACACTGAGCACGGCCGGTATTTCTGCAGCAAAAGAGCCTCAGAGCTTCTGCTTGGTTTTCTAGATGATCCTGTTATCCCAGGATATATCCTGTTTTTTAATGTTTGAACACATTTTCAAGGGTGCAACTCAAAACACTGCAAGGGTAGCAACAGGGCAATAAAAAAATGTAATGAACAAAAAACCCTGACTTTCAAGAGAGATCAGTGTTGTTACCATTCCTCCTCTTCAAGTAATTCCTTTATCCTCATGACAAGGTACTTCAGTTAGTATGAGCCTGCAAATTTTAATTGTTCCCCAATCTCATTCACAGGCAATGTCTTCCTCATAGCAGTTCTGATTTCCAGGACTTTGTTCAGTTTATACAGTTGCAAGTAACATTAAACCATATCTTTTATTATCTGCTCTTAAAATGTTTTGATTTATTGGCATCTACACTGTAAGAGTTAACATGGTCAGAAGCTTTCTGTGAGGAAAAGAATTGCCTGAAATTTTTTTCTTCTTCCACCAGATTTCATACGCAAAGGCCTGACTCGTAGCTAGGACAGATCAGCATAGCTCCATCAAAATTCCAAGAAATGCCACCAGTTCACAGGACTTAAGGATCCACCTTGGACACTTGTATCAGGAAACGACAGAGCGACTTACTCTTTTCTCCGTAGTGATGAAAATATGCTTGAGAAGTATCTTTGCTTTCTTTTGCTGAGAATCTACATGTTCCAAAAAAAATCCTCAAGCATTTCTTCTGTTACCCTCACATGTGGTCTTGAGCCCACAAAGTCAATTGGAGCTTCACCACTGACCAGCACTTTCCAACCACATCACCACAATCAGTCCTGCCAAGCACAACTTTTCAAGAGGAAGTACTAAATGAACAATCTCCCTTCTCCCTTACAGGCTCCTATTACTTTAATATCCAAACACCTCCTAGCCCATAATCTTCACCTTCCCAATTCTAACACCATTCAGCTAAGGATTAGTTATCCCGGAACAGAAGAGTTACTGAGGCACAGAGAAATTAGGTTATTTATTGCAAGTTCCCTACAAAATCTTTGGATTTACAGACCTCAAGTCAGATGACATCCATCACAGTCTCAGCTGACGCTAAGAGTTCTCACCAAACAGGCTCATGGCAGCTACACAGCTTTGAAAAGTCTAGGAGCAGGACTAGTTAAGGTTTAATAGTTAAAAAAATCCTCTTTCAATACCACCATAGGCAGCTTCCTTTCAACAAACAGCAAATCAAAGAAAAAAATGCAAAGGTTGAATAATACAGAGAAGAGTGACACTCACTTCCAAAAATCAAGTTCAGTTTAAGGCATTCATATCAGAAATCAATGAGAGGAGTTCTGGAGTTCCTACGTGTCACAAGCATGAAGAATTACTTTGAGGAATCTTATTTTAATTAGAAATGAATCAATTCCATTTGTGGTAACCTAGGCTTTTAATACTCAAATATGAACCTTGATTCAGGTAAAGAGAGTCTGCCATCCCAGAAAAGAAAAAGTTAAAGAATTAACTTTTCTGAGCAGTTTAAACTCCAGTTTCCTGCTGCACAGTTTAGATAACTGTTGCATTCTCGCCCTCTAGCCAGGTCCTGGTAACCAACCCTCTTCTCCATGCCCAAATTACTCACACGGGGCCAGAGTAGAGTGCTGACAACTCCACAGTGACCCCAAGCAGCTTCCACTGGATACCTACATGTAAAGTTACTCGGATTTCAAATTATTTTTTCCACCTCTGCAGTGGAAGTGCCCACCCATTCACTACAGGGCTCGGAAATATGAATTCCTAAACGCAAGATAATATAAGAATGACTGATATAGAAAAGTTAGTATTTTCAGGGCAGTCTTACAGAGTTTGCAGAAAACAGAAAGAATTACGACGTGTTCTGAAAATAGAGGAGAAAAGCAATATCACTGAGTGGCTGTTCCCAAATGGAGGAACATGTGCTTAATGAGGCAGGAGTTCTGCAGAAACAAGGAATAATGTGATTCTCATCATTAATGACTGCTTTGTAATATGTATGCAGAAGGCTGCCACAAAGACTGCACAAATACCCTTTTTTCCAGTGTTTCCTGAAATGAGCCATTTGACTCAGCAATGTTAAAAGGTTCCTTTAACAGCCTTTTTTGGTCTGTGATACATCATCCGATGTGACTGAGGTCAAGTGTATTAAGAATCTGTGTAACATTTTGTGCTGCAACATGACAAAAGAGGCACTGTCGGAGCTGCAAGGGCTGATGAAGTCTCTATCTATTTCTACAGCCATACTAGAAACATATGTGGAACTGTACAGAACTCAGAATTCATTTTAAAACTTTTTAAGTAAATGGGATGTTTAAATTCTGAATAAAATATATAAATGCAAAGTCCTTGGTGGCCTCCTAGACCATGTATGAAAGAGAGTGGCATCACAGAAACAGCACATTAATGACACTACCCACTCAAAAGGTTAATAGGGGAAGGCAAGGACACATAGTAGGGCTTTCTGTGTGCCTTACCAGAGAGACCTCCATTACAAGTAACAATGGCAAACTCATTCAAATCTGGCTTAGAAACCCCATTTTTTACCGATTTATTAACTTTTAATTAGTAGGTACAAGCATCACTCTAAGTTCTAAATAATCCCTCCTTCGGAAGTGACATTATCTCCGTTGTATTTGTATTTCGTGAAGGAGGAATGCACTTTTTCTTTTATTAAAAGGGTTGACACTCAGTAACACAATTAATGAGTAGCTTTGAATGTTATCTTCTTTTGAAACCCTCTATTCAGGATTGGAACACTGCAATTATAGGTGCTGAGCAAAGAGCTTGTCTAGATACACTTCAAAATGCTACATATATAATTCATCTTAAGCTTTTTTTCAATATAGAGATTTTTCAAAGGTTCAAGGAGCTTTCAAAATGGGGAGTTTGATTTAATAGAGACTGGTCACTCAAAGCAGATACTCAGAAAGCTGCTCCAACAGCCCAAAGATAGCCACTGTGGTAGCTATTCTATGAGCAAAAAAGGAAACTGGGCTCTGGCACAGCAAGCTGCGACTTTTGAAAGTAGTCCCTCCACCACTTAAACGGGCCTGCTAAGCTCAGTGGGTCTTGCCACATAACCACTTGTAAAATCAAGACATACCAAGCAGAGGGCTGAGGGGATCCCATGCAACACTTCCACTAACACTTTTTGGTTCTGAATTAATCTCTTTGACAGCCTATTTTTTTTTCTTCAAAAGATACAAGAAAAGCACTTGTGAGCAAGCAAGTACAGCTGCAGCATTAAATAAATTAGAATACACTCCTCAAAATTTTAGACAACGTGTTGGTTTGAGAGGGGGAAGGTGTTGGACAGAGCGTGCAATGTTAACCTAACCACACAGGCAGAGGTCACTTTTAAGTCATTATATTCAGGATCCAATGAATTAGAGCAGACTGTTTATAAGCTGCACAAGTTCTGGTCCTCAATATTTGGGATGGATGGATGGACGGATGGATGGATGTATCTGCCCGTGTATGTCTATATATACACATACACACACAGAGTAATTATGTAAACTGTATTTTTTTTAAGAAGATAAGAATAGAAAGCTGGTGGAAATGGAAAGTTAACCAGGACATAAACATCTGAAGAGCAACTATATTAAAAATTAATCATACTATTCAATTATAGTACGTTCTAAAATTATTGTCTGAACACTGGCTTCCACAAGCACAAAACTGCCACTGAAAGAAAATTACCACTTCCACTCTGAGATGAAATCAAGAGTACCATAGATTTGAGCCTTCTGCTGTGTCAATTGATATGGTAAAGACAAGGAGCCACGGATTTATTTTTTTTTTTTTTTAATCCTATAGCATAGTAACTCTGACACCAGTCCCTTTGCACTGGCTGAAGGGCACCCTATCTCAGGAAAAAGCCTTGTGCTGGCTGCCAACGACTAAATCAAGCTAATCAGCAATGTGCCTATGCATGCTGATGTTGACACTTCAAGGATCACAAAATATTCAGTTCTGCTCATTAATCCTTTAATGCTGGTTCCCATCAATCAAAGAGCCCACTCTAATTACAGGTTTCAAAAAGCACCAGTAAGATCATTAACAGAGCAATGCAGAGGACAGCATAACAAGAAAAGGACTTCAGATGCCAAATCCTTTCTATGCAAAGCCTAGTGTCTGCAATTTTCTCAGAAGCATCAATGTCAAACCACAGGCAGAATTACCTGCATGTGGTTCACAGAGGTAAGGTAAGGTAAGCCAGCAAAAAGCAAGAGCACACTGCAAGCATGAATCACTTCCTAGGTCCTATACCAGTCCCTAAAGTTAGGTACCTACACCTCACACTACAAGGGCTGAAAACTCTCATGCTGACTACCTGGACACCGGACATTTGTGCCAGGGGAGCTGCAAAAAACATGACTTAATGACTCTGCAGTCTTACTGCCCCCTTCCACACTTGAAGCTAATTTTTCTCTGCTATATACAGTGAGCTTGCAGTTCTTCAGAAAAGAATTCACTCACCTTACTGGTAAGTCACATCATCCAATTTTCAGTTTCTATCTGCACTATACTGGCTTTATGTTTTACACTTTCCCTCCCTCTCACCATTCCCAATTTGCTGTGCAGCCTTTTGCAATCTCTCAGCAGACAAATCAATTCCTACTATCATCCTTTCGCCAGTCTTCTTGACTAACATTAGTGAGACATACAGTGGCTTTGGGAAGCTGAACACTTTAGGTAAAGACTAATTGAGGCAGACACTCTCAAGGACATGTAGTCAAGAACCTTCAGGGTAACAAATTGTTTGAACACTAAACAGAGCAAATAAATATAGGCTCTACTGTCCAAGTGATAAGATTTTTCCCACTTCCTCCCTTCATGTGTTCAGTGTGAGATCTTACCCAGACACCCAGACCCCAGGAATATTGTAGAATTTATGACCCCTGCACAAAAACATGGAATACATCAGGAAGCACGTGTGCTGTCAGGTAACCTTGACATGGGTGTTTAGTCCACTTTATGTCAGTGCTTAAAATCAGCTGTCTTTAGCTAGGGTAGTCAGTGCTCAAGTACCTGTCATCATCCACCTGGACAAACTACACTATTCCAAGACTTCTCCCTCAGCATTCCCTTCTCAGCAGGTTGCTCTGCACATTTTCCTCTGATTTCCCACTATCTTCTGGCAATCCTCAAGTACCTTTCCTGTATACCACTTAAATATTAGCAGTGTGCCAGCAAAAGGCCAGCTACGTTTGTCCTTATGTGCACTTTTTTCCTAGTGCTTCCAGAAGCTCCAAAGAAGATGTAAGCCAAGTGCTGTAGCAGTCAAGGGGTACTATTATCACCATCCAACAGATAAGGCACAAGAACTCCATCATTTCTCTTCTCTGCTTAGCCCTGACATCTCTCAACTTTCCACCTTACAAAACTCAAGATACAAGCACTCTTTGTTCGATTAAAAAAATTGCTTTCCCCATCAGCTGACTGCAATGAAGTCCTGCCACCCATGGTCCTCAGGCAGACAGGGGATGTGTGCACTAGAGAGGCAAAATGTCTGTGCTACATGTAGCACTACAGCCCTACATGTAACACTTGCAGAGCCACAAAAACCTCAGAGACAACTCTTCCATCCTTGACCAAGGAAGAAAGAACATTCAACAGAGCAAATACCATGCAGCAACGGGCAAAGATCGCTCCAATCAAATACACTCACAGTTAGAAACAAGGGTACATTCAGTTGATGATGTCTTTAGGGCTAGGGCCTACTGTGCAATGCCCCTAGCTTAAAGGCAAACACACCAGCAGTAATGGTAACTGAATCAAAGAACTGGATAAATTCTGCCCTAAGGAGAGAACATCTGGTAAAGCATGAATCAAAAGCCAGAATACCCCCAGTAAGAGAAAGCTTCAGCACCCACTGTTACCTGCAAGTCTCTTGAGCACTATGGATATATCTTGTTAAGGACAGATGAGTTACTTTGCCAAGGCACACAAGAGGATGCCACCACAACAGCATGGCAGGTCTGACACCGCTGCAGCAGAACAGAGTGGAGCTGCAGGCAAGCACAACAATCAGTAAGATGTTCAGCACACCTGAGCTGGTTGTGTGGCCACAGCCTGTGTGCTTTCTGTCATTCCCATTTGCTTGGAAAGTACTGGCCTTAAGGCAAGGCACAGAACCAAAGCACAACTTCCCACCTGAGACCATAAATAAAATAAAATACCAACCAAGGTAAATGAGAGAAAGCAAAAGCGAAGAGAACACACCTCGTCATCCCCTTTTCACTTGTCCTTTTCTTGAAGAATAAGAGATGGGTAAATAACAAACCCCAATGGTTGCTCAGGGTTTTTTTCATTTCCTAGTTTTATCTTTACAAGGAAACCATTCACATCATCTTATATAGTGTTAACCCTAATGATATGAATTGAGAGCTTTGCTTTCGCCATTCACACCTGTCCAGGACACCAGTTCTGGTCACCAACCCCCACTTAAAATACTCACCTACATATTCTATCCCTATCTCTGAAATCATGTGAATTATTCAGTAAGCTGCTACAACCAGGATTTCTTTAGAGAAGACCTGCTTAACATGGTATATAGGGAATACATTAAAGGATTTATTTTCCTGTCAGATGAGAAAATAAATTGATAAAATGACACTTTGCTTTCCAATTTTGGCTGAGGTTACACCAATTCTTTAGACTTCTTAGCTTTAGGGGAGGAATTTCTGAAAACATGATAGCATGTACAGACCACAGAACACAAATTCCTAATCACCTCTCAAAAAAAAAAATAGACCTTCTAATATTCTGTGCCTTTTAAAGAGGGTAACAGGACTAGATATACACAAAATATGACCCAGAACTGGGTCTTGTAAACCATATTTTTTCATCAGGCAAAATATAAGTGATTTCTGCAACCAAATAAAGGAAGAAGCTAATACATGCTACTAAATTGTGTGAAGGATCTTAACCTTGCATGTACCCAATTTGGATGAGTCAGTGTGCAAACACAGATATATATGTATATATATAGACACATCTCAAAACACAGTACTGGCTGCTTCTCTGAAAAACCAAAAGGTAGATATCCTTTCTGTTCCTTCCTTCCCAGATGCCTGGAAAATCCTTGAGGATTTTACAAGAGCAGAGACCACAACCATCCAGCTAAACACACAGCAGCAACTTCTGGATGACTACCAAACACACTGTTACTTGGGCTAGGGAAAACCGTCCTGCATCACAGTGGAACCCCAAGTTTTTAATTTCCATCACACTGTGGATAAGTGCAGTGGTGACGCCTGGGAAGGCTGACCTGGAAACAGAGACTGTGTAGAATAAAAGGATGAAAGGTATTTCTTGAAAGCTTGGGCACTGCAGGAACCCCGCCAGGGCTACACCCAAGTCAAACCCACAAATGGTCACAAAATGGCCCCCGGTCACGAGGCCTCACACTTTTATAGGTTTTGGTCCATGAGCACATTGGAGTTAATTGTCCAATTACAGCTTCAGGTTATGAAGCTCCATCCTCCTTGTTCCCTCTCTTCCTTCACTGTTGTTTGCACTTTTGGGCCTCAAATTTGTCCTTGGTCCCAAGCTGGAAAGGAATTGTATTGTCTCCCTACTCTGCGCAGAGAGCTTCCCAACCCTTCATATGAAGCCCAGAACTACACACTAAACCAGCACAGAATCTGAAAAATATAAAAGCTAAAAATTAAGGCATCAGAGCCACTCTGGCACAATGGCACAGGCAGTAGGAGCAGGCCTGGCCTGTGGCCATGACAAAGCACTCAGGAAGGCAGCTCTCTTTTGGAGCAATAGCCTCTGAAGGAAAATAAAAGTGAAAAAGTGCTTGTGGCCTGGCTAATCCTGTAATTAAAATAAACTTTTAACAGTTCTCTGGTGGTATGTAATGCTGGTATGAATCAAGCAGCTTCTGTGAAAAATTGTGAGTTAAATCTGCTTTTCTTCTTCCATCTTGTGGACAATTCTGTGCTTTTCTCCACCTTGCAAGAAAAAGACTTCGGTTTTTCTTTATAACACTTTTATGAATTTTAAAGCAGCAATCTTCCAACTAAAAAATGTTGTACTGGTGATATTTATCTTATTAAGGTACTTAACACAAAAAAAAAAGTCATTGGATTTAATTCT
This sequence comes from Phainopepla nitens, assembly GCA_013400175.1. Lineage (NCBI taxonomy): Eukaryota > Metazoa > Chordata > Aves > Passeriformes > Bombycillidae > Phainopepla > Phainopepla nitens. The sequence continues at coordinate 807,891 of VXBQ01002440.1, forward strand.
CTCATTGCAAATACCTCACCATGAGTTTCAAGAGCCTTGCCTTTCCACTAAAGTAGAAGTATCATATCAAGGAAACAGACTTTCAGATTATCTAATTTTGCAGGAAAGCATACGCACATGAATTATGCTTTATAATGGGAGGAAGAGGAGCCTATAAATTCTATATGCAATTTCCCAAAGACAAATTATATTCAGCATTAAACATTTAGACAACAGCTAAGGAAAAACAATCAGAATAACTAACATTGATCATTCAAACTGCATGTTACAAGGGGAAATAAAGAATTTTCATATTATGCTCTGTTTGACTATAACATAACCTTCAACGTTGTTTTCCAGCAAAAAAGACATAATTCTGTTTATTATTATTTTAAAAACAAGATCTGTGCTTGCAAGTATCCTTGTGAAAAAGTACACAATATATTCCTTTTGCAGAGGGCATGAGAAAATCAAATATCTCAGTATCTTCCTGCTGTAATGAAGAAGGTTAATTAATGGAGCTGCCTTGGCAGCTGTCATAAAAATATTACCTCTTCTGTGTTGTTCAGAATAGGCTTACTGCCCATTTACATATTTAAAACTTTCAAGCAAATACAAGAGGATCAATTTTTTGATAAATCTAATTTTATCATGATTAATGAAACAACCATGGGAACACACTCTTTTTCAATTATGTCTTGCCTGCAGATTAAAACAGGTAAAGTCTTGGAAAAACACATTAGATAAAAACAGCAAAAACTTTCCATTTTGAGTCAAGTCTCCTTTATCTTTCAGTGTCACTTGATTTCCTTTGACCAGACACTGAAACATTTGGAATTTCAAACTGTTTGCAAACAGTGTGCAAGTAGTTCAGGAGAAATGAAGGAAAATAAATTTTTTTTTTAATTTCCTCTAAATTCCAGTAGTGAAAGCTTCACATCATTTTCAATGTTTGCTTATATTATTCAAGCTGTCCTCATTATGATACATAAAATTAATTTCAGCAACGACGCTATATGGTAAAATTTAATGAAGATATTCGCTAATACCTGCTGCTGTATAAAGAACTTATATTACTAGATAAATAATAAAATATTATTTCTGAAACTTGTTCATCAGACACAGACATTTCAGATTATTTTCTAAATTATCTCCTCTAATAACACAACAAACACTGAAAACATTCCCAACCATTTCAGTTTTGTGAAAATCAAATGTAGATCTTTGTTTTCTAGTTTATATTCCATTCCTGGCGATTACTCCCTAGAGCTCAAGTTTCCCTAATGGAAATCCCTCCCTTTCTTTTCTTAAACATATCACAGTTTTAAAAGGAGAATCTACGTTCAATACATTACAGGAGTCTCCTTTACAAACAGCAGCCTTCTGGGGAAAGGCATTTTATTCACTCCTTCTGTTCTTTTCACTTTGTTTTGAGGCCACTGAATTAACCATAAAGAGATGTTTGACAACTGTCATGCTCTCTATCCCAAAGGAATGTTTTGAAACTATAAAAGATGTTAGTACTTTGATTGGGATTTTTTTTCCTATGAGAATTTTGAGTATATTATACAGTAGCATAATATTAAGGCAACAATCTCTGTGCAGTACAATGGTAGGGTGACAGAGATGGTCATAATGTCTCCTCGACCTTCTTTTTTATGGCATCTCTATCAGGATGGCAAGAGATGAGGACAAAGCAGGGCACTCCACCCACACAATGCAGCAGAAAGAACCAGATATTCCTCAAAGCAACAAGAGCTGGGAACCTGATCACAGTTTTCCTTTCCATTCTCAAATTGAGAAGCAATATAAGGAAAGATAAGATGTCTCTTAGAAGTGTATTTACCTTATATTTTATACTTTTAAGTGCTACTTCTTTTATGTTCCATGCTTTTTGCAACACACAAGGTTTTTGCCTCTATCACATGCTATAGTCTCAGTGCTTGGGACAGATGGGATATTCTACTTAGTAGTCATTTCTTGATCTTTCCATCATTTTCCCATCAGCACAGCCACTCAGCCATTCAGGCAGCCACAATATGTTACAGCATCTTCTTTCCACTTATCACCGAATCATCAAAATGATACTTCAAGAGGACACAATTAGAACATTTCAAAGGAACAACAGATGCTTGAAAAGATAAAATAAACAGAGGTAGTGGCAGAATGCCACACCACCATTCCACCTCAAGGTCTTGGCAAGAAGTGCACTGGGTACTGTAAATGCCCTGCTCTTCAGCCACTGTTTACCTCAAAATGGTCTTCCCAGCACATTACTTTTTAAGAAGTTTGATTTCAGTTTAGGTGTTATTTCAGAGAATGCCTCAAAATGTACCAGTACAAACTGTTTCAACTCTCAGTTCCCAAAAATGACTGAAATTCTGAAATTGATGTTTGTCTGGCCTTCTCCCCATACATGCAGCATACATCTCCAGAACTAAAAGAAAAACAAACAAACAAACAAAAAACCAAAACAAGGACAAAACCTGTCTTTCCAGTACCCAGATACAATTCAGTGTCATAGAGCAGTCTGATAGAGCAGAGCTCCAAGACTTGCTTTTATTCTTTCACAGAACTTCACTCTATCAAAAATACAGTTCTCTCTCTTAAAGCACACAAACATCAAATAGCATGTGTTCTTGTTCAATTTAACTTGCAAAATCGCAAACACAGTTTTACAACTGATTTTAAATGCATCTGTCATCCACTGGGCAACATCTGCTGCATGTTGCTGAGCTCTGCTTCCACTGTACAGGAAGGGAGTCTGTCACTGCTGATGCCAGCTTTGGAATTGAATTTGTTTTCGATTAGAAGGTGGTCTTGGCCAACACACACCCAAGTGGCACGTGCACAAGTGAAACTAGCTGTGGCAGTGCAAAGCAAAGCCCACCAACAACCCAGTCATGCACAACTTTTAACTAGTCCTCCCTGCAAACCTGACTTCTCATCTAGCTCCCACTGCCACGAAAACAATGATAAGGGGATTAAATCACAGATATCTCACTGCCTTTCTCTCTCCACCCTTAAAATGTAACTATCAGGCTGGCCTGATTTACATTTTTAAAAAAGCATCCTTGTTTGCCAGCATATACTGTGTCTGATGACGTCAACAATTTCAGGCAAGTCCATGATTTAAAGATCATGTGGAACTCAATGCAGTGTTTGAAGGGGAAAGTGTTCTCCCTTTCAAATGCAGATAAAATATAAACTGTTTTAGACAAGATAAATTTAATTAGACCCTGCAATAGGTTAAAACATCGTAATATCATAAATGCCCTCTTTGGGTGTCCAGGGCTATCTGGTGTATTTAGGCTACTATGCATCATTTATCTCTTTGACCTCTCTTTTCAGGAACATCCAGCCATGTGCTGTATTTCTCAGCCTGTGGAATGCTACGACTATTCAAGAGGACAGGACCAAAAAAACAACATTGTGGGAAGGCAGGGACTGGAATAGGGAGACATCATAGCAAGAAAACCCAATCAAATAAACAAAATAGTCCACAGAGGAAAAGGTGAAAAATCTCAATGCAGAAAGGAAACAATTACTGCAGGTCCTCTGATAAGGAATTATTTCAGTAGAAAGATGCACCACAAGGGTTAATTTGAGAGAATGGGTCTGGTACAGCACAGTGAGCAGCTGGTAGAACATCATATCTCATTACCCACCAAGGCTAACACAAAAACACCTCACACCTGGTCCTCAGTCATTTGGAGCAGAGTTCACAGTTCTGCTATTAACACTGGAGCTGCTGCCATCCACTTCTTAAAAAGCACCATTAGCCAAAGTTCTACATTTTCAGCCCTTATGAGAGCAAGAGGAGCTCAGGGGAGAATCCACGTTCTGCAGCCCTTGAAAGGCAAATGTCCTCCTTAAAGGGAAGTACATGTGCAGGTTGGGGACAAGACAGAGCAGATACTTTACTGATGTGTGGGGACAGCAAGACATAGCTGTCTGGATGAATCAGCATTCAGCTCTCCTCCATCCCTGATGTCCAGAACAACATCTTGCCACAGGTAATTATGCTGCCTAGCCAAGGCAGCCTGCCTTGCAGCACACACACAGTTTATGCTACAGCTCAAACAGTTTTATAGCAAGGACACAGCTCCAGCATCCCTTAAGCCACAGGAAAACTGAAGTCCCAATTTCAAGTATCACAAACCTTTCTCAGCTTTGCTGCAAGTACACAGACTTCACTTGACAACTCTCTGCACGCACTAAGACTTCCACATGGCTGAATTAAAAAAGAGAAAGCTCTGCTTTAGGAGCTAACATCTTCAAGTTCAGTAAGAAAAACAGGAAATAAATACATACCCTGGGACATATCAGAACATACCCTAAATACTGATAAAGTTTGGGGCTTGCTGCCCTCAGTGATGTTCTCTCCTGAATTAGCCGCTGAAATCTAGACTGATTTTATTCTCTGTTCTTTTGGCTTACAGACAATGCTGACAGCCCCATTAATGTTGCCTCGTTTATCTCTTCCTCATGACTTCTCATCTGGACAAATACTTCTTTTTGGTTCTTTTTAATTGTGTATGCAGTTTTCATTACCACTAGAAGGCACTTCAGATGGATTAACAGTAATTTCCATACTCGTTTCATGGACACTCTGCTTTGCTCTCCACTCTGTTTATAAACGAGAAAAAAAGTACTAATTAATGATCATCAACTATCCATCAGGTTTCTCACAGAAATTGTATTATTGTCTCATTTACAACAATATTTATACTCTTAAACCAAGCTGGCTTCATGGATTATGGCTTCAAGAAGATCAAAATAACAGAGGCCCAAAGAAAATTATCTGTCTTCTTGGACAATAAATCTTCTCACAAACTTGGGATGTATATTTGGTGCAGTTCTGTCAGTCCTAGTCAAGAACATCAACATCTAAAAATATGTTTATCAGCAGAATATATGTTTACCTGTGCAAATACACAGTTTATTCAGGGTATCAGTAATATTCTAAAGGACTGTAAATCTAAGCAATCAGTAGTTCTACAGGGCATTTTTGTAATAAACACTCTAATATTTTCAGACTTTTACCCACTATGGGGGAAGAAACTTGTCAATCAGTCAGCCCTAAATAATGATTTTTAAACATGTAAGCAGCAGGTATGGCTTTGTAGTGGCAGCAATAATATACTTGGTATTTCAGCCTTTCAGAACATATTTAATTGTGCAAGCAAACACAAATCCTCAAGCCAATGAGTTCCACTCATTCATTATTTCCTGCACAAACCTCACCCGTGGTACAAAGCCAGCAAAACAAAGCTACCATATCTGACTAAGCAATTAACAGCAGGAAAGAAGTAGCAAATCAGAAACAGCAATACCGAAAATGAAGGATTATTTCACACAGATGCAATTAATTTAGTATCATGACACTAAAAAATTATGTTTTATTTACCATTCACAGACCACTTTCACTGGCTGTAGGACACTGTTCTTTTTGTACCTTAATATAATAAGTATCAATGGAAATAAACTTATCATCCTGTTAAGAAAAGGTTAGTGGTTTGCAACAACTCACCAAGTAGAAAAATAAAATGCTATCAGACCTTTTGTTTTTTTTATACTAGACATGACATGGAGCCACAGATGAAATCAGGACCTCATCTGAGTCATGCTGCATCAGAAGTAAGAACTTCTGAAGAGTTTCTGATTTAAAGACACCAAACACACCTCTGCTCTCCCAAGGGGAGCAGCACAGCTCCCAGCTTTTCCTGCAGGGAGATGAAGGCTGAGATCTTGCTACATAAACCTCCCAGTTCCTTCTCCCACACAAACAAATCACACGCCACAGTTACTGTCTAGGTCAATACCCAAATATACATATTTAGGAAACTACAAGGTATGTATTTTTGCCAGTGACCAAAGCAATGTCAGCAGGATAAGAAAGAGACCACAGGAGAGAACTAAACCTCTCTACCCAGACACAGATGTTTCTTGTTGTTGGTTTGGCTGTCTTTGGTTTGCTTCTTCACTGTTTCTTTGTGTGTGATCCATCTACTAAATACAAATGCAAAAGACATATCAAGCTTTACTGTGTAGTAATAACACTGGGACAGCAAAAACAAAAACATTTTACTCCCAAAGAATATACTATTACTGAGAAAAGTAAAGTGGTCCTAGGTCAGTTCCAGTAGCTTAAGCAATCAGCCCCCTAGTTGTTAAATAACATACTGCCTTACAGGCAATGGTGCCTGTGAGACCTCGAAAACCAAGTTTAGATCTCCTACTCCATCTCCCTTTCTCATTTATCAAGACAGAAGGAAAGCAAATGCATGTAGAGAATTATCACTGCGACACTTTCCCAAGACAGAGAAAAAAAGAGATTTGTTCAGGAAACACATTATGGTAGATTAAAGGTGCTATTTATCTCAAACACTTTTTAAGAGCTTCTGAAAGATGTTTTCCATTGTTAAAGAAAGAAATTTTTTAGTCTACGCACTTCCATAGCAGATTCCCAAGATGGTACTGAGACACAAACCAGAAGCTGGTATTGCTCCTGTTTTTCTCCCAGGTTCATTCACTTTTCACATTCTACCTCATAGAAGTCATTCTTAACCAGGCAGAAGACATTTAACCTTGGCATAAGTTATAACAATTTAACCTTGGCACAAGTTATAACAACAGCCAGCAGCTTGATCTCGGTAAAAACATTTGTCACCCACAGACTGGCCCGAGGAGGAAAAAAGCAACCTACAATCAGTGCACACATGCTGATGCTCAGACAGAATAGCTGGTGTGCAGAATCAGCTATTTTGGTCATGAATTGTCCATGGGCCATGTGGCTGTTCAGCAGCACAACTGTTAGACGCTGTAAACAAAACCACTCCCTTCCTACCTTTGCTGTGATTTTCCGATGACCCATTTGGGCCGCTGTGCCCTCTCTCTTCAGGACAAGCAGTACAACTCTTTCCCTGGCACTTAAAAAAGTCTTTGCCAGGCCAGAAACATCACATAGAGAAGTTCCTTTCAGTAGGCAGCTAGGGTATACAAATATGAGTGGAAAAAACCTAGTCTGCTTCAAAAAGCTACTCCGCTAGTTTTGTACATCTGCTGATGTTTCTTTGGTGTTCTTCACAACTCCACCACATCTACAGAAAATTATTGCTCAACAGCTTACAGCAAACCCTCCAAACCAGAACAGCAGCAGAGTATGAGCTGTATGGGAGGAAGTCTTGCACACCTGCTTTACTGTATCTGTAACACTCAAAGTTAATGCTAGAACTCAACCCATGAGTCACACAAGAGCTGACTACTCTCAAGCACATCTGATCCTCTTCATCCGTTTCCATTCCAGAGGCCACAGTCTTCACACAGATCTAGAATCACACAATGACACAGGCTGGAAGGGCCTCTTGAGGTCTCTTGAGGTCTCTTGCCTATGCAGCTAACCCAAGCAGTTCACCCAGACCTCATCCAGTCGAGCTCCAAAATACCTCCAGGACTGAAGAGTCTACAACCACTCACAGTCTCTGTTCCAGAGTCTCTGTTCTCTGTTTGACCATCCTCATGATACAAAAGGGTTTTTTTATATCTACCTGGAATTTACTCTGTTTCAACTTGTATCCTTTGCCCGGGCTCCTTCATCATGCACTTCAAGAAAAGTTTGGCAGCACTTGTTCTACACCCACCGTACCCACACGGTAGCTAAAGGCAGCACTGAAACTCCTGAATAACCTCCCCTCTTGGCAGATGGAAGAAAACATTTCCCTCTGTGTCTCTCCCCAAATCTTGTTGTACCCTTCATCACCCACTGAATTCATTCCAGTACATATCAGTGTTGGTTTTACACTGGTGAACCTCACACTGGCCATAATATGCCCTGTTCATACTTGGCTGTGATTCCAGAGCTCACCGGTCTGAAGGGTGGATTGTAGCACGTTTCAGCTAAAAACAATGGACCTGTGTGCAACTGAGACAGGAAAGCACTACAATTCTGCAGAGTGGCACTCCCAAAGACAGATATAAGATAGCATGCTTACCAGAAATTCTGATTTATCTTTGCTTTTAACTCACTTTGCAGTGAGACCTCTGTTCCCACTGTGAAGCTTTTTGGAGATTCAATGCTTTTCCTCTGCCTTGAAAGCAAGAAACACCCTGATGTAGTGTATTACATCTGAACAAAGGTATTTTATGGATACAACTCCAGCTTAGAGCTAAATCTTACTAGGAAATAGCACAGGAGCTCCCAGTGACACATGATACCACTGTGACGGAATTTCCCAGAAATGCAGTGGCAGTGTGGAGTTCAGGTCTATCCATGCTGCTTACTCTGACAGACTGTATTTCTCACAAAAAAAGGAGCAAGCATTTGAGCTCTCAGTGATGGGACTCCCTACCAAGAAGAAAACATAATAAAACTTCACTAAGTGACACAGAAAACTGAGACTGAGTGAAAGGCAAAACCCTCATTAGCTTCTGAAAACAAACTTGAGTCTCTGTACAGCAAGAGCATCTCAATGGCTGGAGAGGTTGGTCTAGTGTCATGCAATCCATTTAGCTATATTAAAGTCTGGAAAAGGAACACATTTTAGCTATTTATGACCCCATACTTGAATTGACTGGAACCCTCTAAAAATAAAGTACGTAATTAAGCAGCCAGAATATCTTTAACCAAATCACTGTCACCTTTTAGTCAGACAGTGAAACTTAAGAACTCCATCTGACTCTATCAGACTTTTCAGAACAACCACTCAAACCCGCACACACAAACTGTGCAATTGCTGTCAGCAAGCATCTCATCCCTGCATAGGGGCAAGTCAAGGCTAAATCTGCAGAGAAGGCCTAGTAACAAGAGAGGGTACAAACTATAGGAAAAATTCCTAACCTGCCAGCAAGAAATTAAACGACCCATCCAGTTACAAATCATCACTGATCTAAGGCAGCAGAGAATGCCCTTGATTGTCACATGGCCCTTATAATCCTAGCCAGCAAGGGCAAAGCCCTGAAAGCACTCTCTACAAAACACAGGAACACATCTTCCTCCAGTTACAGGTTGGACCAAACCATTTTGTTTCAATTCACCCAGTCATCCCCACCAGTTTTCCCAAGTCTTTTGATCTCCCTTCCCAAGATGTTATGAAACTGAAAAGGGACCACACACTAGCTAAGGTGTCCACCTGCAGGTCCTGCTGGTGCCTCTGGCCACAAGCACTTCCAAAGGCTCAAATGCAAATACTTGCTCTAAACAGAGAGCTGGTTTTAAACTCAAAGAAATATTTTTTTAAAATAAACACAAAGATGGCCTTCCCATACTGCCTACAAAAGAAAATGCATTGGGAGCTCTCCAGTTACTACTCCCCAGTCACCATAAACACACTATCTCCTACTGGGGCTGCCTTCCCACAAGCTGTCAATCCAGGTATTTGTTGAGTCAAGCTAAGTTAGCACAGTTACCCAGTTCAGCAGACTGGGAGAGAGAGCTGCAGCACAGCTGTCTCAGCCAGGAATGGGAATCAGTGGTCGAAGCAGCAACCTCTGCACCACAAGCACATATGCTCCAAGAAGAGGACCAACAAAAAATTTTTTTTTTTGTAGGGTACCACAGCACTGCTTATCTGTGCTATCTTTTCCCAGGCCTCACTCACTGTGCTGCTTCACCCAACCCTTATGCAAAGAGCCTGTATGGAATTCCATGATGGTGCAATCCAGCTGCTGACAGACAGAAAGCCGGGTCCCAAGACCCATTATCCATGCAGCTGGCCTCTTCGGTGGCAGCATCAGCAAAGATGCCAAGGTTTGAATGGTCACACACCTCAAATGGAAACAGATGCTTGCCCTCCAAGAACTGACTCAGTAACCAATTGAAAAATATTAGTGCATGAATTCATTAAAACTTATTCCTCCATCTTTGAGGCCTGATGAATAATGCAAATTCACAACTGACTTACTACAAAAACAGCAAAACAAATTCTAAGATCTATTATTTAGAGAGGATTGTTTCAGCAACTCCACCCCAAAGAGCTAGGCTGGAGTCTCCAGGTTGGCTTCTGCACAGGGCAGTATCCCAAATGTTGCACACAAGCTGCATGTTTCCTATTCCTGTTTCTCTGTGCTTCCAGAACTATCCATCCAGCTTCCAGAACAGTGAAAAAATTCATTTTCAAACCAGAAACATGTAAATTAACTCTTCATATTAAATTCAGATTTGTTTTCCCTTTAGGAAACTCCACACTCAGTATGCCAGACGCTACTGCTAACTTACCAAACAAATTCACTCAAAGAGAGAATTATTGCAAAGCAGACCGGAATAGCTTCCTGGAAATCACTCAAGCTTTGTGCAAGGCATTGGTTCTCCTCAAGGCAAAGGAAGAAGGGGGAGTGGAGAGCCCACTCAGGCAGAGGCACAGTGGAGTCACAGTTTCCCAGAGCAATCCACTCCTTTTCAAAGCACCGCAGTGGAACCAGAACGGCTCTTGCCAGAGCACAGGATCAGGATCTGTATCCATGACCATGCATCTATATGGCACTGTCATAGCATGATGAAGAAGCCAGCCCTCACTAACAGCCATGGCATGCAAGGACACAACTTCAAGTATACCTGTGTCTCTAGAGGGGCAGACAGATGCATGCCAGGACTTACCAACACCACCCAGGAACCTCACTTCCCAGCACTTCCAGCAGAGCAGGAATTTGGAGACACACAGACTGTTTGCAACTACAGGATAGCTAAGCATGCTTTATAAAAACAACAACAACAACAACCCATCAGGCATTTTAAACACCAAAACTGGATCTTTCCTTTTGAGATAGCAGTTCCCCCAACAAAGACCCAGTCCCAGATGACAGACTGCTAGGATTTTTTTTATCTGATATAATCTAAATATAACAATTTTTTTTTGTTATGATATGGTTAAAAAAAATCTACTCAGGAGAATATATCTGAAGCCAACTTTTAATTGGCATTTTTTTATTTTTTTTTAATTGCAAAGTTGTTATTATCCTGTAATCCCTAAAGATACTAAAAATCTTTATGATGGAAACACATCTTAACTACAGAAAAATAATATTCTGATATTTTAGCACACTCAGGTTTTTTGGTTGACACCAGAGGTTCAAGTATTTATAACTCCCTATTTACTAAAGTTGCATATCCTTCTTTATCAGAAATACACTTGTCTCCAAGAACAAAACAAAAAGGACTTGTGTCAGCTGGTCTTCACCACTAAGCCTCCTGATCCAGGAGACAAACCATGACTTCTCTAGTTTTAGACATTAACTTTTATTAAAAAGAACTTCCTTCATTTCAAGCAGCAAACCTATTGCTACAGAATGCTTTTTTTTCATGGTGATGACAGCAGCAATGAGAATAGAGGATGAAAACAGAGAAGGAGTAATTACAAGCTCATTAGATAACCCTGAACATAATGCAAATACACTGAAGATAAATTTAATGAGTGTTAGGAAAAGTAAACTGAGTGACAAGTTCATCTCGTGTTCTCTTTCTTTCAAAATAAAAATTTAACTATGACTACTAAAGCCTTTTTCCTCATTCCATCTCATGAGCTGAAATAATGACACATTTTTTGAGGACAAACATTGTCTCTGTACTCAAGACCTAAGAGCTTTTATCTCCTTTGGTCTTACTTACACTGCACAGAGGGAATTACGACATCAACATCAGGGCCGAAGTCCTCTGGGACAACTGGGAGGAGGACAACAGGTTCCTCAGGCAGGTGGCACCTGGGCAGCCTGAATGTCTACCTCACACAGCTCCATGCAGTCATCCACCCAGACACTGAGCTGCCCAGAAGGAAAACATTTAACTTGGTTTACATATGAGGGAACCCATTACATGGGCAGCAGCCAGCCCTCATGGGCCGCACATCATTTATTGGGCCCGTGAACAAAGAAATTCAGGATTTGTGCGCATCACAATTCCCACTGCATTTCACTCAGATCCTCTTGAAAAGATCAGCCTTATAGGCCCCTATATCCACACCTGCTAGCACATGGAAGGCAACAGATCACTTCACAGAAGAGCCAAACATCTGTGATCATTTTCTTTGAGGATCTAGATTTTTCAGACTAGCAAGAAAGATATCACGCTCTAAAGCCGTCCTACAATGTAAACAATACAAAATGTATTGACACCACAGATCCAATCAACTTGGAGATATATCACCTTATGATATACCACAAAAGAGTAGAAATTTTTGTGTTGAAAGACAAGTAATGTTAACAAAAATACCTCCTGCAGCATTAATTACAGTGAGAAGAACAAAGAAGAGCATGTTGGAAACTGGGAACAAGTCACATTATCCATGAGGCACAGTGTCTGCACAGTAGTTTTCCTCCACAGTTAGTGCTGAGGAGTTTTGGGCCCATCTGCCCCTGACAGAGGTTCAATGTAAAGTCCTTAAATATTAGTACATCATAGAGAGCTGCCACAGAAATGCAGAAAAAGGAGCTTGCTACTCTCGGAAGGAAGCTGGGAGTCCCAGCTCTACCTCTGTTCCAATTAGCCGCTTCATAAACTTTTGTCACAAGAGAAGGTTTCCTGAAAAAATAAATACATGCTCTGATTAAGTAAATTGTAAGGAGTTAATTTGCAATTCCACAGTCCCCAAGGGACTCAAGGACTAATCTCTCTGGTGTCTCATCTACAGTAATTTAATAACTTACATTGTAAGACCTATGGCCTACAATGAAGATACCAGGACAAATCTTGAGTATATTATTCAACCCTGGTGCCACTGACTGAAAGGCACTACTAGGCCAATTTAAGCAAACAGGACCTAGCAGTCCCACCAACTGACACAGTGATTAGAACAACTGGCTGTTTTCGCTGCTGGGATCAACATCTCCACAGCTAACAGCTTCTCCCAGCAAGCAGGTTCAGGTCAGGCTTGCAAAAGGAGGCAAAACCAAGCACATTCCTCCATCCACATTCCAATTCGCTAAAACTCACTACACAACTCAAATCCCTGCTCTCACAAACAGAGACATGCAACATAAGGTGAGCCTCATAGATTCCCACATTCCTGCTGTTCTAAACACGGCGTCCTCTGCTCCACTTGGGGCTAGATTTTTTAGATTGTTTTCTCCAGTATCTCCTTCCTTTGACTGCCTGGAACTGAGTTGGTCATTACTATTTCAAGTAACATCGTCCCAGCTCTGCAGCATCTCAGAGCTGAACAGCAAAGCACTCATTTAATGTAGAGTGCACTCAATAATAAGATTAATAAAAACTACACAGCATCTTTAGAGGGCCATCTTGTATCAGCCTAGCAAGAGGACCAGAATGGAGAGCAAATAGTGCTTTGAGTCCAGGCAGTTCTAAGCCTCCTCTCCTACAAATCAAAGTAAACAGCCACCAGAGAGTCTCCACTTCCAGGCCACACCATACACTGCCAAATATTTTAAAAGTCACTGTCCTTTTTTAAAGAACTCAAAATTACCTGAGCTATTTACACATCTGTCATAATTAATCATCTACACATAGAATCTCTTGATTAAAAGTGTCTTCTTTAGATTTGGTTACATAGTAAAACATTAGATTGGGCTTATCAATATACTGTTGTAAAGCAAATGGTTTATGTAGGCTGGTGACAAGCATCACTCACCACATAAGGTGTAAATATAAGTGTAACAATTAATTTGTCTCCAACCACTACAAGAAATAAGGTTTTATCAAGGATGAAAAAAAAAGTCACATAACTGCTAAGAACTTTTGAGACTTGTCTCTGTGGAAAATGATGGATGTTTGTGCTAATTTTCAAGCTTTCCAGATATATATCATCAAATATAAGGCAAAAAATATTTAGTTTACACGTGAAAGGATGCAACTTCAACGCTTTGATGCAGAACACCTGACCTCTCTTTTCACAGCAACTGTGAGTGTGAGCAATTCAGCTGGAAATTGTAAGAAAGTGATGAATGACTCCTGGAGTTCTCCAACTGTTTTTTTATGCATCTACTTCGGTTGATAAAATATAATTTATGTAACTAGGACAAGGCAATTGAGCAATAAAGACAGCACAGGAAATGCCATTTCTGCTGTCAACCAAAATACTCATGGCATTTACATTCTCAGAGAACCATTGGGAAAGTCTGCTCCTTTTTTTCTTTCTTTCTTGAGAACACAAGTGTTTATAAAAATCAGTAACACCTTTTTCTCTCCACCCACACGGACTTGGCAGTATATCCCAGTAATTTATTACATCAGCTTCAAAAAACCTGCATTGCATTGCTCCAAGGCCTCAAGAAAACCAAAACAATGAAATTACACACTGATTTAAGACAGGCTGTTCTGGGCAAAGGATGAGTTTTGCCCCAAAGGCTCGACAAGGATACAAGGATAGTGCCACAGCAGAGTATGCACTGTTCAAAAAGCAGGAAAGGGAACAACCACACTTTAGGTGCTAATCCTGCAACAGTCTGCAAGCACAGACTCCTTGTTATTATCCCTAATGAACAGGCTGGCACTGATGCCACAACACACCTTTTTTTTTGCTAAAGGAGATGGGCCACAATCACAACTGGAAAAAAACACTCAAAATCAGATTTTGTCTTAGACTGGAAAATGCCAAAATGAAACTTTTATACATTAACTAAAAATTATCTAATGTCCAACAATCAGTCATTCAGGCACAGATTTCACTTATACCTAAAGAGTAAATCCTGATCAGTGTTGTTTAAGCAGGTGACCTTCCATTGCCACATCAAGATTTTTATTTATGCTAGTTGTTTTAGTGCAAAATAACTCTCACAAAAAGATTTCCAGAGATTACAGTCCAGGCTTAACTGTTGAACTATCAAGAAAGAGTGAACAGAAATGTCAGTTACCTTTGAAACACTGCCGTTTCAGACCCAGCACAAACTAATCTCTCTCTCTCTGCTGCTTCAATGAGTACAGAACAAAACCCACATGAATGCTCACCTGCATGCATATTCACATACCTATGCTTTTAGATTAATTTGCCAGCTTATGTTCACGGTCTAAACAGGTAGGAAGTCTCCCTCATCCTTCCCAAAAGTCACCATTACAAGTTACATGCAATAATGTACAAGTGACACTGAAGGATTTGCATTTCTCCCTTTAAAAGAAGATCTAAAGCTGGCAAGCCATTGATTTTGTTATACGTTGTCCTTGCTCTGAAAGGAATCCCTTCGTAAATCCCAATGCGTCAGTAATTATGCCATAATTTTTAGCAAGGTCCCTGTGCTGCCCACTTGTAGGACAGTCTAGAAAATTAGGGAAAAATCACTAACAATCTCATCCAAGTGACTACTGTCCCTCACACAAGCTTTGTAGAGAATAAATGAAGGCAACAGGCTTGTTATAAAATGGATGCTGTACTAACTTTACCAAATGAACATAAAGCAGACTTTAATTCTTCTGAGGATTCTAGGTAAAGAATGTCTCAGTAGGAGACAACAACTCCCCACAATATTTTATCTCCCTTCAGAAGCTCTTTCAATGGAAGATGATAATTAAGAATATATACATCTTTTCAGTGAACCAAACAGGCTCTAGATTACACATCACCACTTTTCTATCCTGTATTCCTGCTCTCCTATTCAATTCACAGTGAAATAGCAGACCCAATCTGATATCCAGGGACCTTGGTAAAGTCCTGCATGACAGCTCCCTTCCTTAAGGAGAGTAAAGCTGGCAATCAAGAACCTGAGCCTCACAACCAGCACTGACATCAGCCTCTCCTGCAGCAGGAAACAGAACACAGAACCTTCCCCAAGAAACAAAACTATTTATTCCATCTAAGGTTCTCACAGCTCGGATTCATACAACCAAGCAACTGAGGAAAAAGGACTAAGGGACATACTTATCAATATATACTGTAGAAATCCTCTCAGCATGGCAAGAGGGGTAAAACAGGAATCTAATAAGATTATTTAACAGTTCTTTTCTCGTCAATTGATCATCAAGATTGTTATAATATGAATGTTCATATTTCAAAAGACATGTACAGGTTATTCTATCATTCTTCACATTTCTTGATCCAGCACTACATTATTCTTACTGTGGAAGTTATTGCTGTCATAGGAAAAGCTTCCTATCTATAGTTTCTCTTTATGTGCAGGAGCTATTCTCCTGGCATGTGAATGTGATATGCAGAAGGGTTTAGTGATTCATGTACATCAGTGCAAAACTGAATGATGTAGCACTGATTGCAGGTAAAACATATTTCACTTGAAAACTGACCAGGTGATAGCTCTCATGTATTGGCAATCATGTCTCTACTGTTGACACTGTTCCTGTTTAACACAATCCAAGTATTCAACTCCAGTAGTATTTGTATATTAAGTTCCACTGAGCTCAGTGGAGTCATATATGTGCACATATAGACATGCACATGCATAAACAGTTTTATGGGTAAGGATGTACAATGAAAAGTTTACTGGAAATCAATAAAAGGATCAATGCTGAGCACTACAGAATACCCTTGGGGAACTACACAGCAATGCAAATCAGTTCTGTAGGAAAATTTTAATACCCTTAGCACTTTGGGAAGAAAAAAGACTTCCTGAAGATTTTTTTCTAAGCAACAGATGGCATTATAAAGCAGGAATACTTCTCTAGTAAAGGACTGAGTTGGTTTAAAACTTTCCCAGAGATGTAGTAATTCTCTACAAAATTGTCACAGGATTGGGCACTTGTAGAAAACCATCTTTATTTTAGTCTCTTCCCCAAATAGAACAAAACAAACAAAAAAAAAATTAAATCCCTGAGTCATAGCTCAAGAGCCACAAATACAGGACTTAAAGTAGACCGTTATATGACTCCAGGAAACTGCAGGAAGTATCTAAGATATTTGCTTAGAATAAGTGACAGCACTAGCTCAGCTAGGCATTTTCCAGTATCTCAAATGACATTTTATAAAAATGCACTTTTCCATCTGACTAACAGCGTGATTTCACCAGCTGCCACCACAGAAAATCTACATGCCAAAACCAAAATTGAACAGCTTTTTCAGTACGCACAAAGGAAAACAAACATCTGCTTTGCTTTCTGCCTCTCTAGTTAATAGATTAAGCTAGACAAAGCACTATTTTAAAGCACTGCTATAATATTATTTATCTCTGAGCCATCAAAGTAAACATCAGGACAGGATGTACAGGACCATGATTAAATCACACACAAGACCACTTCATAACACTACTTAAAAGCCAGGCTGAAAGAGGCCTTTTTCTAGATTGAAAAATTATGTCTGCCTTAGC
Organism: Phainopepla nitens; assembly: GCA_013400175.1. Taxonomy (NCBI): domain Eukaryota; kingdom Metazoa; phylum Chordata; class Aves; order Passeriformes; family Bombycillidae; genus Phainopepla; species Phainopepla nitens. The sequence goes on from VXBQ01002440.1 coordinate 825,063, forward strand.
CAGAAAACTCAAGACCATTTACGATCTCTTTAGGCTATGAATGTCTGTAAGACACGTCTCAGTAAGTACTTCATTACATTCCCTAGAAAAAGTAATATTTTAAACAATAATTACTACTATTAATTGGTTTTAAGTCTGAAGTCTTGAAACTGTTTTGTCATTAACATCCCCTATGCTACACCACAAGTCTTCTAGGGAAAAAACACAAAGAAAAAGAAGAAAAAGAAAAGAAAAAGGAAAAGGAGAAGAAGGAGAAGAAGGCCTAAAGCTGTCAGACAAGCAGAGAGCCTCAAGTACCTTTATAGAGACATTTACAGACCTGTAGGACATTCTCAACAGCCGATTTAGTGTGAAAGTAGGTGCCAAAACTCCAGTATCTAAGAATAACCGACACCACAGTCACTGATCTTCCAGCTGGGAATGAGTCCCAGCCTGCTTCCCCAGGCCCCTTCCAACCAAAACTCTCTCTACTGCTTCATACATGCTCCGGCCTCCAGCAAGCTCCACACAGTGTTAGTACTAACTCCAGCTCCCTGACAAAAATGAGGTTATTGTGCCTGTGTAACCACTTCAAATGTTTCTGCAAAACATGCTTTTTTCAAGGACTGACCCAAGCCCAGCAGAGACAAAGTAAAGATTCCTAGCTAAGGCAAGCCACCTTGCAACCCAGTTCACAGAAGTCTTTAGCCCCATGGTAGCCTCCACCAAGGCAAGACATCCCAGGACTTGTCCAATCCAACTCTACAAAATGCCACAAAAATACAGAAAGACCCATACCACAACCTGCTGCTCATTTTAATATCAATGCATCACTAGAGCAGTCATTCTGTACATTTATAAGTACAGGTCTTCATCAGATTTACTCACTGTTAGCAGCAGGGATCCTGAGGAAAAAGAACTCTTCTTGTGTTCTGTGTTTTCTGTGTTCTGGTTTTTGTCCCAGCTTTGGAGAGTATCAACACAGTATGCTAATTGCTAATCATCTCCTCCCTCATTCACTGCTCAAACACTGAAAAAACCTGCATACTCCCAAAACTAAAGCTGCCTGCATCAGACATTGTCTAAAAGAAGTACCCTAATTATGCCTATTTAGGATTTACATTTTAATTTCAACTTCAAGGCAGCTGGGCTCTTCTCAAGGGAAAACCAAGAGCAGCACACACTTCAGGCACACTCCCCCTGCTTTTCTTTCCAAGCTGTTGCTGTGGGGTTTTCGCTGGCTGAAGACACCATCAACACACAGCAAAAAGAGTATTTTTGCCTCTCTGGATAGCAAACTATTAGTGTAAGGACTGCCTAACTTGGGGCAGTAGCTTTCAAGAACTGCAAAGATTTCTTTTTCCCTTCCTAAGGGTAAAATAAATGCCATACAGCCTTTCAGATTCAGAGAGGCAGAAAATGAAAATACTTACAGAACAACTTGATACATCCTTTCAAGACAGTTGTTCCACACCTATGTGGCTGCCCCGTACCATGTGGTAGAGTCCCATTCGCTTATTTTTAATAAAATACAAACACTTCAGTTGCACAATGGAAGTTAAGCTTGTCTTTAACAGGGATCTCAGCTGTAGAAACAACCCCACAGGATGTAGACTTAAAAACTGAAGCAATACATACAACAAGATTTTTAGGTGGGTTCCTCAGAATCCCCTGCATTAAATTCACAATAAGCTTTGATATCAATGCTAACAAGTAATTTAATTGGTGTTCCAATTTAAGTGCTTTCAAGTTGTGCTTATAAACATTTTAACATGAAACAAAGAGATACACTCTCTGCAAAGAAGCTGCTCAAAAGAATATACAGGATAAAAGCCAGCAATGCTCTTACTGCATCAAATGAAAATGAAAGTAATGAAAGTAATGAACAACCATGAGAATGAAAGTAATGAACAACCCATTCAAGCTGTCTGAAGGTGCTCCAAAGTGTTTGTAAGGAAGGCAGTCTGCATTTACACGCCCATGGACTAGCAAAGTTTCTTTGGCATGTGCTATTCTCCCAAGGTAGCAAAAGACTTCCTAAGGCAGGGCAATGAGCAGGTGAGCTACAAGGAGGTATCAATCAGTCCTGGTTTCAGCAAGAGCCAGGAAGTCTAGCCACTTAGTCACAGAGGGGCTCCCTCAGGAAAAGGCATCTCCCAGCACAGCTGTGAGACAGCCAAAACATACCCACGCACCTCAGTACTGCCGTGCCTCCTTCTACCTGCTGGAGCAAGCAGATGAGTACTGAGCATGTAGGAGGGAGCAAGTTTTCTCTTGCTCACTTCTGCGCAACCACACAGGGTCAGCCTGAATTCCTGACCTCCACATGCCACCAACTGCTGCAAAGTGGTTAACAACACAAAAAATGTTGTGTACTGTTCTGCCCAGACCTCTATTTCCCTACTAACATTCTTAAAATTCACCTGAAAAGTTCAAAACCTTGTGCCTGCCCTTTTTGGACTGCAGGCACTTTGATGGGGAAACACAAAACAAAATTCAATGTAGGTAAAACATAATTGTAAGACATTGAACCAGGCTTATACAAATCACAGTAGAAACCACACAGCTCTATTCTACTAATAGTCTAAGCAACCTTTATGTGTCGCACACGTGAATGTTCAGAGGGAAGTACCTAACGCCTACTGCCCTCAGGAAGCAGAATAATGCCAGTAGCACATTACTGCCATTGCTCACAGCTCTGCCATCTCCAGCCCACCTGTCACCACTCCGGGTGCCTTTGTGCCTCTGGCTGGAGTGCATGGGCTACTTTGTCGGCCACCTAGAAAATACCACCCTAGTATTTGAGCCTCAACATTTCAAGTAGCTCTAATTCAGCTTTTAGCTCAGTTCTTTGTCCTCTAAAAATAACTCATGTTTAATTGCAACTGGCTACAATTTTCTAATTCTTTGTGACCCCAAACCTCTAAATCTATTACCCAGAGACAGCCATAGTAATCCTTAATGAAGGTGTGGGTACAATGCAGCTTGTTAGGGGCCATCTGGTTGCCAGGTGTTTCCTGGCTTAGCTTTTCTTCACAATACACATCATTCCTCCTCCCCTAATTCCAAGGAAGGCAATTTCTACCCCAGGAAAGTCCCTCATTAAAGACACAGACAAGGGCTTTATTGCAAGCAAGTCAGCTGCAGCACAGCAAACTTCAGAGCCCACAGCAGAAAGCCTAGAAGGGTTGTTTATTACCACACATATCTCCCTATGCCTATCACCAAAAGACTGTGCCAGGACTATTTCTGACTGTCAGTAGAAAGTGCAACATTTTCACTGTGACCCTGTGCTTTGTGTCCTTCACAAAAAAAAAATTAAATTACAAGGTAAGCACAGTTTTTATAATAGTATCATTTATATAGAAAACAGGTGATTTAAAATGTACCAAGCATGACTGACAACCAGGGTAATTTGATTTCTTTCAGGGAGCAACACAACCAATCAGTGTGGTTAGATGCTGCGAACTTTATTTTCAAAATGGAGCATTTAACTTCCTTAAAATCCTTGTCTTTAAGACATGTGAAAGCCTTCTAGATACCAGACACACATTCCTGCCCCTCCCCTTCACCAGTGCTCTGGAACAATTTAGAGAGCTGGATTGGTAGAAAGTAAGTAAATTCTGTACAGGACTAGCATTGCCCCAGCTCAACTTACTGAGCCAGCTTCCCACAGGGTCAGGCAAGGACCAGGCATCATAGGAGCAAATAGGCACAAGACCCCCACAGAACTAGCTGGGATAAGCCCTGGCTGCCAAGAGCCCACATCCCAGACTACCCAATAGGAAAGCTTCTCCTGGTTCCCAGGACTGCGCTAAGATTCAGTTTGCATAAAGCATCTCACATTTCAGGCTTATGACAACTAACTGCACGTTCTCAGATCGGTGGCAATACTGAGACATTTACTGTGAGAAACAAGCTGGTTTTATACACTTCTTCAAGACGCAATATTTCCTTACGTAGTATTTCTTCACTAAGTGACCTATTACCCTTTGCCACCTCAGCAACACTCTTCAGTGTCCTTACATGGTGGTCACCACACGCTGGTCACTTGTCCGGCAGGCTCCTCTCCGCAGAGCACTGGCTACATCACATCTCCTTCCTCTAAGGTGAGGCAGAGAGAAGCTTCTCTGTGCTGCCATGGCATTCGGCAGGCACATCTCACAGCCTGTAGCTGAGTTCCATCTTATCTCTCTTCTATACAGGCCAAAGCCAGAAAACATTTACTCGTGTACTTGCAGTAGTCAGTTCTCCAGAATTTTTCAGACTGGTTACATATGAGAAACATGGTCAGTGGACATGCATAGAAAAATTGTGTCAGTATTTCTCAAACATGACAGGGAAAACTCATTTTTAAAGCAAAGACAAAAGCCCCTGTGACTCCTTCCAGTGCATGGAAAAGCAGTCTGTGCTGGGGAACTCTACAGAGCCAGGATGCTCCTGCTGTGCTTGGGAATTAGTAGGTTACAAAATGGAAACAGTTGCTGCTCAGAGACACACAGGGCAAAAATGCCTACTCTGCCCCGCAGCCAGGAATCTGCTTTGCTGCTCTTGGGCACCCAGTTTCTCCAAAGAGCCACTGCCCCAGTATTCCTCAGCACAGTCTATAGGCACCACGGGCCTTCACTGCCTACGGGGCTAAAACAAGCCCTGACTGATTCGCTGGTGGATACAGAGACAAAACTAAAATTTGCCCAGAAGATCACAACACAATCATTTCCAAGCCAAGAAGAGTTTCTCCAGTTCTACTGGATCAAGACCTAAGCAAACAGGACAACCTAAAACCAAAACCAGCAGTGCACCTGTGATGTACACGCCAGTGGCTCTCACCACTATCCCAGAGCCCCACCAAGCTCATATGCAGCGCTCATCCCACAGTTGTCCTGCCCACGATCCCAAGCTCCTCAGAAAACAAGCAACATCTCATTTCAAACCAAAATCCAGCATTAGACTATCACATGTTCTTTTTCCACGGTTCCATCTATACAGCAAGGTTTCGTAGTTATGTGGAGCTCTGTCCAGAGCTACGTTTCAATACAAAATGAGTGATTAACCCGAAAGATAACAAACTGAAAGAGATAATTGCAGACAGACCTACACTGGAAGGGGAAATTGCCCAGGACCAGGGCCAGGTGCGAGGGATTTTCAAGTTCAGCTACGAAGTAAATCCATCATGGAAAGGGAAATATTAACAAGTGATTAGAGATATAGTACCTTTAATCTTGAGGCACACTTACTTGCTTGTTCATTTTACTATCCGTATATTTTAGTATCTTTTAAAATGCAAGTTTCTAGCAGAAAGTATTTTCACAAGCTTCAAAATATTCTTCAAAGAGCTACTCATCTGCTTAGTGACACAGACACGGGTCAGGGCTTATTTATTAATCTAGGAGGATTACACTTCAATCTAGATCAACCTTTGCCTGCAGGTAAGAGCCGTAGGGCAGATAAATCCACCAGATTTTCCAACTGCAAAAGCATGAAAGGAACAGAATCCTAAACAAAATTACGTCATGCTAGGATGGGGAAAAGAGGTGAATATAAGGAGATAGCCACTTCTTTTTTCTCTGTTGTTCAACACCTGCTGGAACAGGCAAATTCCATTCCTACTGACCTGTCAGCTCTGAACCTACCTCTAACGGCTGAAACAAGTCTCCATAGCTAGTTTTTCCAGTGAAAATACAGCACATTTCTCTGATCTCTCTTCTCCTGCTTTTTAATGTGACCACAGATCACTTTCTCAATGGAGGAAAGCTCATTTTTCGCTTACCTTCCCTCTCCCTTAGGCAAGCAAGAAAAAGGCATCAAAACACTGCTGCAGAAAACACAAACACACAGTACAGGTAAAATAGTCATTCTCTCACCCATCCCAGGATACAGACAAATCATTTATTCCACTGCACACTGGAATAAGCAGTGTCATTGGGACTGATCTCACAATAACTTAAAATGCAGAAGAAAATCCCATCCTCTTCAGAAAAAAAAAAAATATTACAGCTTCTATCAGTATATAAAACAAATCAGAAACAAAATTAATCTTCCAAGTAACTGAAACTTCAGTAATTAAATTCACATGAGTTTGGCAGAGAAGTAAGGGCAAATCACCTGGTGCCGATGACAGAGTTATTTCAGAGTAATGCCCCATAATGCCAAATCTGCAATACAGTGTCTGCAAGGAAGTCTTTCTGACCCTGGCAGTAAACATGGCTTCATGTCCTGAAGTATGGAATACATTCGTTTTGCCCAATATTTCTTTTCCAAGTATTTATTCCCTCCTCCTGCTTGTAATAGGTGGTAAAAGAATTCAGTCCTAAAATGCTTAATTTAAAGGGTAAACAAGTTACTTTAAGTACAGCTTGCACATTCACCAAGTTGCTCTGTTCCCATCACTAGAATAAAACACAAAATTCATGACATCACCCAAAAAGAAGGAGGATCTGCCTTAAAACAGCCGGTAGCATTTTTAACTGCTGGCTCAGAGAGGTACATGCTTTGCACCAATTAAATATTGTCACTGTCAGCATCTTTTAAAAAATAAATTAATTACAGTCAAGGACTACTCTCTTATAAATAGTAGTGTACAAACCCATCTGTGCTAAAAAACAAAACGCGGAATCACGTTCATAAAAATATTTCAAAGCATTGAAGAAGGCATTCTTTCAGCAGATACTACTTACTGTAAGTGTCAGAAAGCCTGAGCTTTGTTCAAAGATGACTTAGTCAAGGTGAATCAAAGGACAGAAGTCCCCATAATTACAGCTGCCCAGTGCACACCCAGCAACACTGGCAGCACTTTCTCAAGACAGCACCCACCCAGAGGTAAGTCTCAGAACAGACTCATAGTCCTGGTAGGCAGGGCCTGACTGACTGTGCCTATGGAAACTGAATGTGCCTATTGGTAATTACAAGTAATGATACAGGTCAGTGCTGGCATCCCGATTTCAGCATTACCATCTCAATAAACACACATTCCAGCACCTGAAGCATCAACATCATAAATATGGTAAAATGAGAAATGCGCTTCTAATTTCCAAGTGCCTGTAATTATCAATTAAAGCTTTGCAACAAATTATTAATTCCATTTATTGCCAAGAGTGATGCTGCAATTGTACAGTGGACCAAAACAAGTGAAGGGGAAAAAAAAAAAAAAAGCCTAAGTGAATTCAGCTTTTTTTGCTCAGAGAAGAGTACCAGAGGTCATTCTAAGTGCATAGAGTTTGACTTTTTTTTTTCTCAAATGCATTCCATAAAAATGTTCTCAACTATTTGTATTGAAAAGTGCATTTAGAAGAATTTGTAATACTGCATTCAAAGTACTGCTAATGTTTTAAGCAACAGTAATAGCACACCATTCAAAATTATCTGAACTAAAAGACTATAAGTATTATCTATTAAATCACTTCTGCTAATTTTGGCAAACTGTGGAGTATAAAACCATATAATAATTTGCAATAATACAAAATGCCTTTTATTAAAAGGCATATTTATTAAACATAAATTTTTTATATGCTGTAACAGACAGCACTAGGTAATAAGAAATTCCTAGATTCAATATTCTGCTGAGTGTTATTCAGAAGCACAACCAGCTCTCTACAGCCTCAAAAGCTTAACTTTGCAGAACAAAATGGAATTAAAGCTTTTTACCACACTCTATCCTTTGCTCTTCAGAATGAATCAGGTTATTAAGCATTCCACACACACACATACAGGGGGTTGTTTGCTTTTCTTCTTTTTTTTTTAATTACGCTTGTTGTAGGTTAGGATTTTTTCTTTCTCTCGGGGTATTTTGTCCCATTTGTTGCCTAAGAGATGATAACGATTGGTACTTACCAGGCAAAAGAAGTGGCCAAGCTGGCAGGGAAGGGTGCAGCTGGCTACTCTTAGCTGGAGGTTTTTTCTCTTGGGAAAGGCAAAGACACCAGGAGATTTTGGCTGGGGAGTAAGGGGCTGGGCTCAGCTCCTCGCTCACTCTGGAATCAGAGGGGAGCAGCCAAGTTGCTGCTACCATGGGGAGAATTCACTGCCACCGCAGTGACAGAACTCACTCTAGCCCCTATACTGCTTCATCTGTACCATGGGTGAGCCTTTGCTCCTAAGAGCAGCCGGTGAACTGGACCTTAGTAACACCTGATCGCACTGGAAAGGACCCTCACCATCTACTCGAGTTCCTCAGAGGAAAAATCTGGGACACCGAGCACCTCTCCCTTCCCGGAGGGTGGGTATGNATTCTGCTGAGTGTTATTCAGAAGCACAACCAGCTCTCTACAGCCTCAAAAGCTTAACTTTGCAGAACAAAATGGAATTAAAGCTTTTTACCACACTCTATCCTTTGCTCTTCAGAATGAATCAGGTTATTAAGCATTCCACACACACACATACAGGGGGTTGTTTGCTTTTCTTCTTTTTTTTTTAATTACGCTTGTTGTAGGTTAGGATTTTTTCTTTCTCTCGGGGTATTTTGTCCCATTTGTTGCCTAAGAGATGATAACGATTGGTACTTACCAGGCAAAAGAAGTGGCCAAGCTGGCAGGGAAGGGTGCAGCTGGCTACTCTTAGCTGGAGGTTTTTTCTCTTGGGAAAGGCAAAGACACCAGGAGATTTTGGCTGGGGAGTAAGGGGCTGGGCTCAGCTCCTCGCTCACTCTGGAATCAGAGGGGAGCAGCCAAGTTGCTGCTACCATGGGGAGAATTCACTGCCACCGCAGTGACAGAACTCACTCTAGCCCCTATACTGCTTCATCTGTACCATGGGTGAGCCTTTGCTCCTAAGAGCAGCCGGTGAACTGGACCTTAGTAACACCTGATCGCACTGGAAAGGACCCTCACCATCTACTCGAGTTCCTCAGAGGAAAAATCTGGGACACCGAGCACCTCTCCCTTCCCGGAGGGTGGGTATGCCAGCTGCATGCTGCAGCTGCTTGCAGGAGCCCAGCTGCCACTACCAGCCCCGCTGTCTTCTGCTGCTGCTTTGGGTTTTTCACTGCATTTTACCCCAATACCCCGTGTCTGCCCGAACCCCGCGGTTCCTGCTGCAGCTGTGGAGTTTCTCTCTGTTCTGTTCGCCCCTCCGGGCTGTGCCCGTGAGGGAAACGCGGCCGAGCCCGCGGCACANGCTTTCTGTTCCAAGCGAGGTTCCAGCCTTCTTTGGCAGGCACCACAAGAACCAAGAGAACTCTCTCACATATTTGCCAATTTTCCGTTTACTACTTCAAGAAATAGACATATTGTATCTCCCTAAACAAAAGATATACACATCTTCCTTCCACTTGATTTAAATGTTTCTTTATCATTTTCCTGGAAGAGATTTTCTTTACAGGGCATCAAATCAATCATGTTGCAAAAACAGAGAGGATGGGCCACGCTTAGCCATAACCCTAAATACCTAGGTCTGCTCTGGACTCCTGGCAACACAGACACTGACTCCAGTTATGTTCTGAGCATGTTGTGAGCAACCTTTGGCCTAAACACTGCCCTAACTGAATCAGTGCAAATCAAGGACTCTGATACAAATCTGGAGGAGCTGATATTCTTATTTCAGAAATACCCCTTCTATTCATGTGGCTACCTCCCTGCACTATGTATTTTGTCATACAGGTAGCAGAGGAGCACGGAAGGAGGATAGAGTATCCAAGCAGCTTAGGGCCATCACATCTGCCTTCATCTCTGATGCCCTCCCACCTCAAGCTACGGGGCAACAAGAAGGATGGCATATAAACAACCAACCATCCAGACCACCCCTTGAGCAAGGCCTGTTCTCCTTTGCAAATCATCCAGCATGTCTGCATGTCTCCTTTTTGAGCCCTTGGGGTTTTTCTCCTCAGCCTCCTTGAACAATCTTCTAATTGCTGATGGAAATAAAAGCTAGTGTGAGTTTCAGCACACTCTAGGGAAGCAGACAAATGCCTATGCGCATGACTGGAGTCTTGCTGCAAACAGGCAGGGCAGCCTGCCTGCCTGGCACACCCTGTAACGCAGCCTGCAAGAGGTGCAGCCCAACACCTGAAAGCACACCAGGCACCAGTAGCCATGGATGTGTCAGCAGGAATCTTCTGTCAGCAGAAACCTACACATGAACATACAGCTGCTGCTCATCAAGCCACAGTCACAGTACTTCAAACAGGAGAAGCTCTGCTGCCTGAGCGATACCGCATGGCCACAAGGGGAAGGGATGCCTAGGCACACCTCAGACATCACACTGGAGCAGCTGCAAGAATCGGGCAGGGACATTAAAAGACTGTGTGTGGAGTCCCTTTGTCCAACAATCAGCCAGGGGACAATAAAAGCATGTTAACATTAGCAAGTGTTATCAGCAGGCTCTGGCACAGCATATGGCCTTGGGTCTGACCAAAGTCCCCATGAGGGGATCAGACCTATATGCCCAGACCCGGCGGTCACAGAGGGGCTGCCATGGAAAACAGAGTAACTTGGTATGAGAAGATCTGGTTAGCTAAAAGAAGCTGACCAGACTTCCAGCTAACCAGAATTCAAATCCACGCTTGAACCTTCCTTAAAGTCAAAGAGTTTTGAACATACACTTTCAGCCCATTTAACAGCAGACACAGAAAAAATGCTTTCCTCACAGTCCCTCAGACTCTGAGCCTTCCCAGAGAAAAGGTCTCCTTGCATTTAATGTCTGGCACCTTGCAATTGCACTTGCTGCACAAGCTATTCAGATACCTTGTAGACAAAGTGAGGAGAACAAAAAGAGACAAACTTAGCTGTATCTCAAACTCAGCTGAGGCTCCTCCAGGCACAGCCTGGACAACACCGTGGTTGAGACACATAGGGAAGGAGGCCAATCCACCTTTGCTCACAGTAGATACAGGATTCTGGACCAGCAGTGAAGCACAGAGGCCACTTTTGAATGTCTACAGCATTTTCTACTGTTCACCTCTGGGTCAAATTTGGACCAATGCAGGAGTTTTCAAAAGCACATCCCAAACTGAACCTCCATAATACGTCTTCATTTTGAGACGCTCCCTAGCTTTCTTCCTGCAAGATCAGGAAAAGTGGCAAGTTTTGTATAGCCAAGTAGCTGTTCTAAGAGATAATCTATGTTCCTAAAGATAGAGCTGACAGTCTCTAGTTCTAAACCAGAAACCAGCTCCTATCGTTCTCTCTAGAAAACAAAGTGAGAACATAGGGTTAATTGAATCAATAGGTCCTATAATTAAATGCTGCCAAGTTAGCTGACGTGATTGGACTACGAGGTTTAGTTTGTTTGGGGGTTTTGTGTTGTTTATCCAGAGGTTTCATATGCTTTAAGTACAGCTGATTTTGCAAACAGCTATTGAAATTTAGTTTAAAACTCTCTCAGGGAACAAAATTACAAGTTTCACACAGAGAAAGGTAACTTTTCACAGACTCAACTCACTGGAAGCTACTGCATTCCAACTGTCTTGGAGCTACTAGAAGTAAAATAAATAAAGTAAAAGAAATAAATCTTCCTACTTCTTGCTGGGGGCTTGACACAAAACAAGAAATATCCCTCAGCTCCTCATAACCATGAGTGCCAAGTCTAAATGAAAGAGCAAAATTTGCTAGAAGATCTTAATTCTACCTACAAATCCATAATTTAAGAACTGTCAGGTGTAAGCTGATTATTTCCCTGATGGCAAAAAGTATCCCAGATTTTCAATAATCGGAAAACAGAGCTGCAAATGACATTGTCTCTTTCAAGATGGTGCAAGTCAGGTACAGATTCAATGAAATCATCACAGTATTCTGATATTCACCACTTAACATTGCTGGTTGTAATAAGGCCATTGTCTCCCTTATACTATATGAAACACATATGTATTTTATCTGGAAGCATCATGTGCTAAAATAAATAAATTGTTTCTGTGGTGTAATAAATAGTGTCATTACATCACAGAAAGTTAGAAAAATGTGTGCTTTAAAAATGCTAAAAGAGAAACAGTGTACCATAACACTATTCAAGTCTATCAACCAGCACTAACCTGTCTCACAGATTGCAGAAAACAAAGAGAATTGACCAAGCCACACCTTTTCAATATAATTCCTTTCAAACTGGCACCCTATCAAAGATACGGGATACTGAGTACAAACATTAACACTCTGAAGCTGATGTCTGTTATCCCTTTCTGCCACCTCCCCAATCAAGACAAAAGAACAAAGATCAATTTCATCTGCAAGACTCCTGTAGGGAGAAACAGCAGTGAGTGTAAAACCATAAGGATTAGCTCATCTTTTCTCCTTAATACAACAGCAAACAATTAGTGTTAAAGTAAAATGGGTCAATCAAGATCTCAAATCCTCTTAACAGCTAGTACAGTAACCCATGTGGCCCCAACAATCCAAATTAACCCCATGGATACATCAGTTCTTTCCTCCGATACCTAGAGAGCAATTACAAATGTCACACTGAACGTCCATCTAAAACACCCTTGTATAGTTTAGTAGCATAACCTGTGATTAAACCTTCCCATGAAATAAAAGCTTTTTCCTTCACTAAGGCAGGCAGCTTAAACCATCTCTGTTTTCCAGCACCAATCCTCTAAATCAGCTCCACCCTACGGAAATTAGTCTCATGCTGTTTTTTCTTATTAACTGAGACGCAGTACAGCACCGTTGCTAATAAGCACACCTGTAAATGAAGCAGAAGGATGGAAGAAAAAGCACCAACCCTAAATATGTCAAGACCCACCCATACTCTGCCTTAGCGTATGCCACTGTGTTTGGGAAGAGGTAAGGCATGTAACAATATCAGAGAACACTGTGCATTTCCATGCTTTCTGTGGAAGTACTTGGTATCTCTCAGTATCATCAAGGGGTTTACAACACTGAGCCCATATACCATGTATTTATCCTCTTTCTATATTCAGAAAAAACATTCCCTTTTCTGTAAAAACATGCTTAACTTTTAAGCATACTTACATCTGACTTTCAAGCGCAATTAAGCATGTGTTTTGAACGGAATAAATACAGATGGACCAAAACAAGCATCCTTGAGTCTTAAGGAACAATTCTACATATCAGCATGTGCATACTTTTATTTCTTCATCAAGTGCACACATGGACTTAAAGACAGCACAAAACCCAAAATACCTAGATCATCAGATAACTGAATTTAGAAAGGACCTTGGGAAGCCACCTAGTCTTAGGACACCTATTACACCTTTCCAAATTTCTGCTCATTATTTGTGTGCATGTTAAGTGCAACATTCCCTAATCTCTTCCTAGTTAAGGCTTCAGTTAAGCTTCAAGTGTCCTGCAGCCAGAAATGCCTCTTCTGAAACCCAAATAAAGCCAAGGGGTGGATTTTTTTTTTTCCTTGACTGTGAGCCAGAAGTTTTACCAGATCAGTTCTCAGCACAGCCACTACCTGCACTGTTGGCAAATGATCTGTAAGGAACTCAGGCTTTAAGCACCAGTAGAGCTTTTATTTTCCTTTCTTAAACTGATTATCATTTATCCCACCATGGCAGATGAGATTTCAGATCCTTCATATGCTGCATATGTGTTACAAGCTCTGTCAGTACCTTGTGCCTTTGTAGAGACATTAGTAATCAAAAGGTGGCTTTCAGAAAGCCACCTTCATAAAATCCTCACAATCTAAATTCTTTTTGACTTCTTCTTCTTCCAACCCCATTAAGAAAACAAACCTGTCTTTCAACCATATGTGTGACATGCCCCATTGGGAGGTGAAGCTGAAACAGCCCAGCAGAATCTGCAATGGGCCTCACCTCTGTTTCTGTGGTTAGATATTTCTAGCAACTTCCACAGACAGTTGTTAAGTGAGCACAGCGCCAGAGCTCAAGGACCCAGAGCCCACTCTGGTTTCAGCACACATAGCAAATGTTTCCTCTGTGAATTCAGGTATATGGTTCAGCAAAGGGTAACTTGTACAGAAAGGAGAATGACATAGACTGAAAGGAAAGGTATGCTTCTGGAAAAAACATCTAGCAACAAGGGAATTCTTAACTGGCAGACTGCAGCAATTCATTTAGGGGCTGTTGTGATCAGATCACTCCTGCCTAGGCACAGCACCTCAGGGGTCATTAAATTACAACTATTTCTTTATCATCCAAACATATTAAAGAACACAGCTAAGTGGGTATGAGACAACATACCATAACAATTACATCAGACCTCTAAATCAAGGCTGCAAATGCTGCTTTATGTAACAAATTGCATTATAAGCACAATGACCTGCCCTCCAGTGTGCCAAAACTCTCCACAGAAGAATGGCAACTTACAACTCTCAGGATGACAGCTCTTTGGCTTCTCTCAAACACCCACAGGAAACGTGCACTATGGGTGCAACAAACTGCAAAGTTCCATTGACCAAACTCCGTCCCTTGATGAGATGAGATGAGAAGAGATAGAATTTATGGCACCATGCTCCACTGCTGAGTTCACCCCTCTTCCCAGAGTGCTGTGCCAGGGCTCACCTTTGTGTTTCGTTACCATGCAAAATGGCCTCACTAAGCCTTTTGAGTGATTTTTAGTGCGTTACTTGAGCTCACCTGTAAATGCCTGAGCTCCAGGAAACTGGTACCACATGAAGACTGACTGCTGAGTGCATCATCAGTGTCTTGCAAATGAAATTCACAGTGAGGAATTTGGTGGTTCCCAGTCCTAGGTGCTACACAGGTGAGTCTGGGCTCTGTTAGACGTAGCATGCTTTCAGAACATCAGCTGGAGAAATGAACAACCATCCACAAACTCAACTGGACTGCCTTTACACTAACTGAAGAGAGTTTGTAGCACACTCAGGGGAAGTGCTCAGTCTTTTCACTGTTCATGAACCACTTCTTCGTGATCTATGACGTAACACAGGGGCAACTTCACTATGTCGTGCCCTCTCAGCACATTCTCCTCCCAGGCAAAGGCTGAGATGCTGTGATTATGCCATCCAGTCAGGAGGGAAGCAAAAGAAGCTATAGAAAATAAATACATTCTGCAGCTGAGCCTCTTCTCGGGTCAATCAGCTATGACATCTGTAGTCTAGACATCCCTGCTAGTCTAAACCAGCACAGGTGAAAAGAAAGAGGTTCTTTCAAGGAGAGAAAACAAAGGTTTGTGGAGAAAATGGGAAAAAACAGAACCAAAAGAATATGTGATTCAATCTCACATGGAAAAACCCTTCTGAAAACAAAAGGGACAGGTTTTCTGAACAATAAGCAGCACAAATGCTAGACAGCAAGTGATCTTTTGAGGAAGGATGGAGTATGATTTATTGACATGACCACAGAGACATGACAAATTACAAAAATTTATGCTAGAGACCTAGAATACATAAGACTTGAAACATACGTGTGCATACATCCCATTCTACTGCATGACTCTATGTTAATGCTCACTTACAAGTGAAAACCTACAACTCCATGTCGGGGAGAATCCTATATGAAAATCCACCAAAAACACAGGAGAATATTTTTATTCGGAGGAGAACTGAAAGTTCCTGCTTAACCCAATGAAATTAACCATGTCGGTATCTTCCACAAAGAGAGCAATTCTGCCGGCATGCGGCACACCCCTTTCTTTCGCGAAGGTGTTCCATAAAGCACATCTCATGCAGAGGGCAGGTCAGAGTGTCTCGAACGAGTACAAGGCAGATGGAGGTGAGCGCGGTTTATCTGGTGGCTCGGCGCAGCAGCACGGCAGCGCAGCGCAGCACACGCCTACGACTCCTACCTGCAGCCATCTGACCCATGCACGTTTTTACATCGTTTTCTCTTACATAAAAAAGGCATTGTTCGCCGCCGAGCTCCCGTGCACGGCTGTTTCCTCCCTGATCCATGCAATACAGGGAATCTTTTTTTTTAGGTGGTGTTTTGGTTGGTTTTTTTCTCCCCCTCCATGATGCAAATTAACAGCGCTTACAGCCCTCGCCTCACACAACGCTCTTTGTTCAGCCGCGCAGATCCCCTTAGAGAAGCTTAGGGGTGGGGGCAGGAGAGGACAGAGGTTCACATCCAACGGAGGGGTTTACAGCCTGGAGATGCTCAGAGCCCTCGGAGGCAGCCGTCCCCACCAAGGTAAGACAGGCGCTACAAGGGGGCCGCCCCACTCCATTCTTACCTCTGGGAGGTCGGGCGGGGGCGACTCGCGGAGAACTCCGGTCTGGGTCGGTGACTGGAGGGCCCAAAGAAGAGAGCGCAGCCCCAAGGACGGACGGACGGAGGGAGGGAGTGAGGGATG
>VXBQ01002440.1:852992-877299 GCA_013400175.1 Phainopepla nitens
CCCCCCCATATCTTTCAGGACAGAAAATGAATCTCAATAATTTCATTAGGTAAAAATGAGTTCCTGTTACCCAAAGGTAGCTGGCTCACTCACTTGGGCAGGGGAGTGTTCAGCCTTCAGTGTGGTATGTCTTGGGCACTGGAGGAATGAGTGAGTGGCTGCCAGTGGCATTTTGAGATAGCTTGCCTTGATTTCTCAGATTGCTACAGAAATTCCTGGCTCTACAAGGTGACTCCAGGCTCAGATAGACTTGAATTTCTCAGTAAAGGTCTACCTTCCATTTTCTTCATTAAATACATATATATATGCATACAAATATATTAAAAAATGAATCTTACTGCAAGAGCTTAGTAAAATTGATTAAATGGCTCCCATTGGCTTCCTTGGGCACTGGTTCAAAATATTAATCTAATTATCATTATGGCTCAAATTCAGCATGGTTGTTAAGTACACATCTAACTGAAAGCACCTGAACAGTTGTTATGATGATTCATGGATTTAAAAATAGAAATACATTTAAATGCTCTCTTGAACTCAGGTCTAAATGAAATCAATACATGCCATGGCTCTTCCTCATGAACTATTAAGGCAAGATACATAATTTATTGTGCTCTGTGCATATGTATTTAGCACTGATTCTTCTGTAAAAGACCTATACATAATTTAAACTATATAGCATCCATTTGGTGCTTGGAGAGGGGAGAAATCTTCATTAAACCCCAAACGGTACATTGTTTGGTGATATGGGGGTTTAGTTTATTCTTATTCTGTGGATGTCTGCATAATAAATCTCTGCACACATGTCCAGAAGCCCTTTTCCAGAAGAAAAAGAAAAATCACACCCTGTTGTGAGGCTGTGGGAGGAGATCCTGCAAGCTTCTGCTGAAGGACAGGGCTTCAGTGAGCATCCAAGCCAGGGTGCCAAACCACTGCAAAGGCCACCAGTCACCCCTCAGGACTATCCCTCAGCAGCAAAGCTAAGAAATTCCTCGTTGTATTTAATGGTGCATTGTTCACTTAAATCTACTCATACTCATTTCTCCTTATTGGTGGAAAGGGAGGTAAAACATAAAACTAAGGGGAGGTAACTCATTTTAGAGTGTCCCTCTCAAATTGTCTTAAACCAAGACATTCATTCAGCTGGACAAGAAAAAAGGGTGCCTGTGGTAGTAAAGCCTTATTTATTCACTACCAGGGATAATCATGTTTACTATTGGTTTCTAAGCCATTTTTTCAGTTCTTACTTCTTGTTTACCAATGACATCATGCTATCTGTGGCCCTTACAGTAATATATTAAGGACTCACAGAGAGAAGCATTCAAGAGAACATTTAAATATATTTATATTACAGAAGTGCATTTCTACTCTGCCGTGCACATTAGGAAGTAACATATTTGAACTCAGTATATATTTAAAAGCAATTTTTGGCTGAGAGGTGACACATTTAGCACGTGTCATATGGGTGGGTTTTCCACCCACTGAGCATCCAAAAAGCATTGCTGCTTTTTTTCACAACGTGGCCCTTCCCTGCCCATACCTGCAACAGGTGTTGCTTCTGATGGAGAATGCTAACCACAGCAATCAGGATACCTCTGTGCCCTACAATGGCAAAGCAGGGAGCTCTGGCTGGGGCTTCCCATTTTCCAGACCTAAGGAGACACACTGAAGAGAAAGAACAGACAAACAATGGGAGGAAAGAGATGGCTCAGCTTTGTGCAGCAGAGCAATCTGGTGATAAACTGATCCCAAAGGGGCAGGTTCCTGTAGTGGGTTTACCATAGCTGCATGCCAGGCATCGATCAAAGCCACTCACTCACTCCCCCCTCTAAAGCTGAACAGGGGAGAGAAAATTTAAAAAAGGGTTCATGGGTTGAGATAAGGAACTGGGAGAGATCACTCAGCAAATACCATCATGGGCAAAATAGGCTCTAATTTGAGCTATGAATTAAATTTACTACTAACAAAATCAGAGCAGGATAACGAGAAGTAAAATAAACCCTTAAAAACACCTCTCCCCACTCCTCCCTCCTACTCCAGTGATGCAGGGAGACAGGAATGGGGGTCATGGTCAGTTTATCACCCATGGTTTCTCCTGCTGCTCAGGGAGAGGAGTCATTCCCCTGCTCCACCATGGGGTTCCTCCCACAGGAGACAGTTCTCTGGGAACTTCTCCAGCACAAGTCCATCCCATGGTGAACAGTCCTCTTCAGACTGCTGCAGCGTGGGTCATTCTCCCACGGGATGCACTCCTTCAACAACAGGCTACTCCAGAGTGGGCTTCTCTCTCCATGGGTCTCCCACAGGGTCACAGCCTCCTCTCAGGCATCCCCCTGCTCTGGTGTTGGGCTCCTACACAGGCTGTTGGTGGATCTCTGCATCTCCCATGGATCCCCAGGGGCTGCAGGGGCACAGCTTCTTCACCATGGTCTCACCACGGCTGCAGAGGAATCTCAGCTCTGGCACCTGGAGCAGCCCCTGCTTCTCCACTGACCTTGGTGTCTCCGTGTTGTTTCCCTCACATGTTCTCACCTCCTCCTCTTCTCTGGCTAGAAGAAAAACTGTGCCCCACTTTGTTTTGATTTTCTTCTTAAGTATGTTACTATAGAGGTGTTACTAGCCTAACTGGCCCAGTTTTGGCCAGCAGCAGGTCCATCTTCAGAGCCATCAGGCACTGGGTCTGCTGGACATGGTAGAAGCTTCCAGCAACTGCTCACAGAAACCACCACTTTGGCCCCCCCGCTACCAAAAACCAGGCCAAGCAAAACCAACAAACTAAGGTTCATCTATTTTCTTTATGTTTTTAATTGTGAAGGAAACAAAACAAGATAAAAATTGCCAATTGTGCTCCAATTTTGAGCTCAAATCAATACAACTGCAACTTCACATGACTTCTGGTAGATAATGATTATATAGGCAAAATTACCTGAAGAGTTTCAGAAAAAAGCACAATGAAATTTTTACGCTGCAGTGGATTTGATGAAACCATTTCATCTGGAGAATCAGGGGATATAATATTTGGAACCGCTAGTTGTATTCACCAAATCACTAACAGCAAAGAGTTAATACTTCAGCCATGAGTTCTCCATGCCAATCATTTACTAAGCATGCAATTATGAACACGTGGCAGAGGACATGCCTCCCATGCAGTTGCTTGGAAAATCTAGTTGGAAAGTCACTGGGAATTGATCTGAGTCACCTGAAGGTCAGGAGGCACAAAGCTGCAGGTGAGAGCTGTGCTGTGAATCAGACTGTGTTCCTACATGAGGCCCAACTACGAGAGACACATGCACGCAGTCCCAACAGTCAATAGGATAAAAACTTGGAAAAATAAGAACAAACCTGAGGCTGGTAAACATGTAGACCAGAAAGGTACAAGGAGCAGGAAAGCCTTTGTTGCACTCATGCCAAAGGGTTTTTTTGTTCTGTGGGGACAATGGCACTATACTGAAGTCATGAAGACTGCTTGGTATGTGTTGCCCATTTCCATCCATCTCAGCCTGAGATTGGTACGGCAAACTGAAGAGTTCCCACATCCTGAGCAAGCGAAAAATAAGTCTCAGATTTTTTGCTGAGCCCCCATAGCCCACTTTGAGTCTGGTTTCCATGTACCTGCAGAGATAAGCTTCACCAAACTCACTGTTCATGCAGCTGGATTCAGTATTACAAAACACTCTGTAAAATAACAGCTAAGAAACCTTTCTTTTTTCTTCTTACCCCCCTAAAGGAGTTATTTTGAAAGTGCTGCCAAGAGTTACGTTAGTTCAATAAAAATAAAATGTCCTTGTCTTGTGCAGCTGCAGAGGCTGGGTGACAGATGGCGCTATGTGAATATGAATTTGGTTTTTAAATAGCTACATTAAATATTTAAGATTACATTTCCTGTGATTCCATGACTAACCTGTGCCAAGAAAAAGTTCCTACTGACTCATCGTAATGTTCTCTGCATCTCTCACACCTACTCATATACCAGATACTTAAAGAGCAAATGTGATCACGTGAACTTACCTTGATTTTTTCCCGTTAGAGCTAGTAACATCAGTGATTGCCTGAAACCAGACTCTGACCTGCTGGATTAGCTTCACATTTGGGACTACTCTAGAAAGTGCATTGAGATAATGTCTGGTGAGAATGTCTGCTCAGGAGAAAGGGGAAACAAGACACAACCAGGGCTGAAAGACAAGTAAGACACAAGATTTTGTAAAATGTAAGCTGTGACATGGAGAGATTTTCTTCATTCTACACGTGTGGGTTAAACAAATACAAACATCTCTCCACTGGTTATTTGAAGAAACTGTAGCACACAGAGACAGCTTGAAGAGTGGGAAGGTCAGACTATGAGGCTAAAAAAGCCCCAGAGGAGTCAAAGCAGCAGTGCCAGGTGTTCACAGAGCAACCACCTCTCTTGCTTCCAGTTTTGAAGAAAACCCTCCCTCCCATCATCTCCAACTCCCACACTTTGATTCACGTGGCAGAGCATCCTCAAAGCACAAAAGCTGGACTGCTCTGGGAACATGCTAAACTGGTGGTCTGCTCCTATCATCCAGGGGAACTCAGGCTGCAGGCACAGACCAGAGTTAGTCCAGAGGAAAGCCTGGAAAACAGTAAAGCTTAGAAATGGTCAGGTCCTCAGCATCTGCTGTCTCTCCTTGCAGAGTCTCCCCCTGAGCACCCGCAGCCACATCAGTGCAGGTGCAGCCCCTGTCCATCGCAGAGGCACCACTGGCTCCTCCACGCTGTAACACAGCCTTGGAAGGTCAGGGCCATGCTCTGGCCAAAGAAATTGTCACTGTCTTCCTGTCCTTCTTCTCACTGGATTCATACACACTTCATTCTGGTCAGTGCCAAGAGCTTCCCTCAGAGCTTTTCCTTAGGATCAGCATCATGCAGTGACAGCTGCACCCTGCAAACTTTCAACCCTCATCTTCCTCCTTTCCATGAATGTCTAGCTTCCATCCCCACCTCTTCCTAGCTTTCAACAGTGAAGTGAGAGAGCTCCTAGAGAGGTTTTTTTCTTGTAGAACTGAGTTGGGGATCTTTTCTATGACATTAATTGCATTATTAAATATGCAAGGTCTAAACCACATTTAATAACACACTTGTTCCAGTTAATCTCTTACTATCAGCTCAACCGTCAAAATATTTGAACTTTAGCTGTGAGGTTTATATGGGCTAAACAGTAATTAGAAAGTTTAATAAGCACCTCGGGAAACTTTCTGAGCTGTTCTGCATTTCCTCATACAGATCAAATAAAATCTTTTATGCTGTCTTCTAAAAGGAGTTTTATATATTTCCTAAAACTCAGTAAACTGTTAGGAAAATTATAGTAGGTTAAAATGCTAACTGAAAACACTTTCTAGAGATCACTTTTTTAATTCCTTTTTTTTTCTTTTGTTCTGAAGAGGCTTTGAGAAGTGTTAAAGAGTTTAGAGAAGCCTTTTGACAAGAGCCACATTTAAAAACATGGTGGGAGAAAAAGTACTCTAGGAGATGCAGCTTGCAGCTATGGATCCCCAATGGAATGATGCTCACATTGGGGTGATGCAGAGTTCTGAGCTGTATCTTCCTCAGATTCAGTACCTGACATCCTTCACAGGACAGGAATTAGACCATGAGAGTCTCATTAAGAAGATACATACATCCACCATTTTGAGTCTTGTTGAACTTTACAGAAAACCAGCCTGCAAACTTCACCAAACCCCAATGAGCAAATATTTCAATGTTTCAATTTGATGAAACAATCTTGCACAAAAACAAACAAGAAAATTACCACTTATACACAGAGGCTTTAGCATTTGTTTGCTAGAGATAAACTGCAGTGGGGCTGGAAGATCCCCTAAACTATCTTTCTGGGTGACAGGAATGCATAACCTTGCAGAAGGAAACAAGGACATCTCCTGGGTTGTGAGAATAACATCAGGGAAAAGGATCCACAGCACGCTACAAAGAGAGAGAAGGCATCTCAGAAGAGGACAAAATAGCTGTAAAAATCTACTTCTCTGACTTTCATTGTAGGCAGGAACTGAAAGCCTGTTTTACCACATCTAGGAGATCCGTAAACATCATTTGGAAGATTAGCACACCAGTGAAGACAGAGTACTTGAGAGAGGATCAGGTTTGTGGAGGTTCAGAAAATATTCACGTTGAAAGCTTCTACTAAGTTGCTAATTGCATGTTGTAACATATTCATTATTATGTCTCTTCATATAGATCCATCACTTTAAATTGTAGATGTAGCTACAGGCAAGCAAGTGAAGGAAATTTGAAACAGTAACATCAGATTTTTAGAAGTAAATACTTCAAGCAAAATTTTAAATAGCCTGTGCTCAGTATATTTCTTCTTTTCATGCATCAGTATCAAGCTTTGAGGGTGAAGCTATTCAAGCAGCTCAATGCAGAATTAATCTGGAAAATGCTGGAGGGAAATCTTAGGCTGGTAGTACTGGTTTTCCTCATCCTCATAGCTCCTGTTATTTGTCTGCATAATTTCATCTTAAGTTATCTTAAAAGTAATAATGTGCCCATTATATCTTCTATCTCCATTTAAATAGCTGAAATTCCAAGAAATAGCCATATTAAAAAAATACTACTTTCTTGCCTGAATAAATAAGGACGGCTGTAGATCTTCAGCAACTGCTCTGTGTCAAATTCCTTCTGCCACATGTCATTCCTCAGTACTAAGGGAAAAATCCAATAAAGCTTCATTAACTGCTGCTGCCCTTGAGCCATCACAACGTTGTCTCCGGCTGTATTTTGGGACAAAGCAGGAGGGAAGTGTGCTGCTTTCACAGCTCTCCAGTGCATTGAATGAAATCACTTACATCGAATCATAGTGATGGAGCCCATCACTCCACTGCTTTAGAAGATCAATCCAGTTTTGTGTTTGCTTTACTTTTGGGGGAGAAGGAAGCTTCAAGGCTTGCATAAAATGTCAGAAACTCAAGAAAACCTTTTTTCTATGTGACTCTTAGCCTGGAAGAAATTATTTCTTTCAATTTCACTTGCCATACAAAGATATTCACAAATGTGCTTTAATTCATTGTTTGCTTCATATGCAGTTAAACTGAAGAATTAAGATGAGCTATAGCTTTTCACAGGCCTCAGAAGATAAAAACATATGCATCAGATATAAGAAAAACTATTTTCATCACAAGGATGTCAAACACTGGAGAAGACCACGAAATCTCCATTCTTGAAGATACGTAAAACTCTAGTGGAAAAGTTCCTTAGCAGCCTGATTTAAGAAGATTCATATGAAATACTCTATATTTCCATTCTATTATTCTGTATTTCTGTTCATTTCACACCATCCAGCATCCAACCTGGCCTTGAACACCTGCATAAGATAGGTTGAACTTCCAAATACAGGTTGTAAACTAGGTTTTGAAGCATCCTCAGAAGACAACACCTGCACAATCCGACTCTTTCCTGTATTTTGTGCTTTTAAGAACAACAGAGATGGAGGCACCTTTTGTTTAGAGGCAGAGGGATGATGAAAAGAGGGATGGATGGGTATGAGAAATGTATGTTTACTTAGGAGGCATTGCTTAGTCCCTTTCATATTTCCTACAAGAGATTTTGCAAGTATAAGGGTTTTGCTACAAAATTAAATGACCCGTACACACATGGAATTTCAGTAAGCACGACAAAAACAAAGGGAGAAAAATATTGTCCGGATGCTATTAGAAAGCAACCTGTTTGCTCTATCCTCACGCTACAGCACTGCCTACAGCAAATGAGATCTGGAGCCTTTGCTGGAATGTGATAGGGATCAAATCAGTGCCTGCTAAAATGATGGAGATTATTCTGGAAAGTATTGAATAACACCTGAAAGACAATGCAGTCATTTGTCACAGCCAGCACAGCTTCATGAGAGGTGAGTCCTGCTTATCAAACTTGATTTCCCGTTATGCCAAAGTAACCTGGTTGATCAGGGGAAGCCAGTTGATGTCATCTTTTTGGATTTTATGTAAAGCTTTCCGTCTCTGCCAGGATCCTTCTGGATAAAATGTCCAACATCGCCAGCCAGGTGATAGAAGAGATTGTCCTGCTCTGCTGTGCATTGGGGCAGCCTCACCTTAAATATTGAGTGCAGCTTTGCATCCCTCAACACAATACATGAAAGATATTAAGCTACTGGCTACCTATTCAAGGGAGGGTAACAAAGTACCTTGAGGGCACTTTGGAAGTCTTATGAGGAGAGTATGAGGAGCACTTGGTCTGTTCAGCCTGGAGGAGACTGAGGGGAGACCTCATCAGGGTTTGCAACTTCCTCATGAGGGGAAGAGGAGGGGCAGACATTGATCCCTCCTCTGTGGTGGCAGTGACAGGACCAAAAGGAATGGCCTGAAGTTGTGTCAGGGGAGGTTTAGGTTGGATATTAGAAAAATGTTCTTCTCCCAGTGGGTGGCTGGGCACTGGAACAGGCTGCTCAGAGAAGTGGTCAGAGCACCAATCCTGACAGAGCTCAAGGACCATTTGGACAATACTCTCAGACACTTGGGGGTGGTCCTGTGCAGGGCCAGATGTTGGACTCAGTGATCCTTGTGGATCCCTTCCAACATGGCCTATTCTGTGATTCTGTGAAATACGTAGAGTGTTAATCTACCAATTTTAGTTTCCTGCAGACTCCGCTCCCTTACAAGCATTTACCACATGCTGGTATTTAGTCCTTTACATATTCCACCTCCTGCAGGTAAACAAGCCAAGTTCACCCTAGATCTGCTCATGCCCATACATGGATAGCTCCTGCATTTCTGTTTGAACACCATCACCCAAACACTTCTACTAAACTAGGTAACAGGATAATTAAGCATGAAAGAGGTCAGAACTGTCATTCCGGACACCTTCCTGAGCCAACCTAGTAGAGCACGTTGGAAAAAAATAAGGTGCTTTGCGTGGCAAGGTGTTTGCAAATTTCTGAAGTCTTCCTGTTTTGGTACTCAAGAGTGGGGTTTCTGCATTCTTTACAAGCTGCCACTGGGACATATCTGCATTAATTTTGAAAGAATGAAAGGAATGAAGAAGGAGAACCCTTTGGGGGTTTGGAATTTCCCACTTCGCAGAACTGACTTGGCTTCCAGTCAACTTCTGCTCTCATGATCTAACCAAGAAAGTGAAATTTAAGAAGTTAATCCGTTTCTTATACAAACTTAATGACAACAACAATAAATTAAAAATTAACTTCAAGTTAAAAAGGACTTTTGCTCTGAAACACTGATTCACTCTACTGTACTCATAATTTCCTTTCAGAAAGAATACTTTGTGGTTTGCTCTATCCCCATCAATAATGTATCAGCAATGTTACAATTCTAGATCTTGCTAGGAAACACTTCAGCCAATAAATTTCTTCAAGACTACAAAAATTCCCCCTTTTGCAACTTTTTTTCCCATGACAAACAGCAAGGCAGGGAAAACCGCCTGGGAATGGGCTCCTAGCAGGGCCATCAGGGTGAAGAGCACTCAGCATGGGTTTTTCTTCTTCCCTTCTTTTTTCCCTTCCCTACCTCTTCCAAGCCCTGCATGTCACCAGTGAGAGGTCTGTAGGCCTGATGAAATATTACCATCTGGATGACTCAAGCAAGGTGATCTGGCTGTACTGCCATTGAGTGGGTCAAATAATACAACTCTGACAACTTCTCTGGAGAATGAATCACGTGTAGGAACAGGCAGCCATTCAGATGTGTAAAAGGAAACACAAAGGTAGGCATTCTCCCTGAAAAACTGCCTCCCAACCAAGCCCTTAATTTGTAGCATAACCCACAGTCTTCCCCTCATATCTAAAGGGCAGATCTTTTAATGAGGTTATTTGGGAATGTACAGTTAGCATATTTTTAATCTCTGTTCCACAAAGTAGATGTGTTTTCTTAACAATTGCTCTCTTATCAACCTGATATGCTATAACCACAAAGATCAACTTGTCTTCAAAACCACTTTGAGTCAGGAAGAGCCTCCACATGAGTTACATCAAGGCCTAGGTAATCTTTCAAAATATAACTAAAAGAAGCAAGATAAATAGCATCTCATAAAACCTTGGAAAATGTGATGCACTTCTGCTTTATATGCTAATTTCCCCACTGAAGATAATACAACATGGATTAATAGTTTAAATGCATTCTTAACCAATATATTACTCAATTTGTTTAAAAGTTGCATTTCTTTTATGTATCATGTTGGCAAATTTTGAGAAGGAGAAATCCATTGATATTTCTGGGAGTTAAAAAAAGAGAAACCCTTGTCCTTTCTATACATCGAAGAGTCATAATATTCCCAGTATGACCAACTTGCTTTAAAACAAAACAAACCAACCAAACAAAAACACACAGAAAAACCCCACAGAAGACAAATGGGCCACAGCATTAAAACACTTGTACGGTAAAAAAAACTCTGGAAAACTCAACCCCACTCTTCCAAGAATCATCAACAAGTGACAACTGCAATCAAGAAGATAGAGGAAGAACATATACTAACAGTATATTATAAAATATCATTTTACTTGGCTCATATGAAATTTACTCACCTTGTAGTTCACAATCTGCAGCACAGACATCTGGTATCCTGAGAAAAGTTAAAAAGGTGGCTTTGGATAAAACTGGAGACCTTGTGTTATCCCCTGTCTTTCACTAAATAATGGTTATTGACACTTTGCCTTAAACAGATAAAATTTGATTCTCTGCTCTAGGCACCAAGGCCTATGAAACAGCCATATGACCTATGGCATTCTTAACTACCTCATACCATAATTTCCTACTCTGCTCTGAATTTTAAAGACCTTGCAGACTGCCTAAAGACTTTATTTTTAGCCTTTACAGACATGATGGTGAACTTAAACATTTTTTATTTTACCAAAGATAGTCATTATCATCCAGTTTTGCTTGACTCCTTACCTACTTTACTTTTCCCAACAACATATTTTATCACAGTCCTGCCACTGTATTCATCACATCGCTAGGATGTAATACTTCAAAATTAAAGAGAGCAGTTATTAACTAAGCTATGATTATAATAAGAGCTCTTGGCAATTATTTATTTCCTTTAGACACTGGTCTGAAACTCACTTAAGTAATGTGAGCCTTAAAGCACCTTAAACTTCATCCTCTGGAGCACAGTGCTGGTACAAGTTGTGGTAGTGCAATGCAAAACATGTTAGAGAATTTAATGCCCATCAGGTCCCAAAATAAATCCTCAAATAAATTTACCAGTTTCAATGCTACTTACCCCAGATGATCCACTTTTGCTCAAGTTTTCTCTGGAGGGAAAAGAATTTCTTACTAAGAGAAGCTATGGCCAAAGATCAATTTTTTCTAAAATTATTTCAAATAGTCTTGAATTTTTTGAAGTTCAAGCTTATAATCATCTGACATACTGGGAAACACACCAGGAAGACAAAGTCCTCTTTCCACCACTTTGCATAAATTTTTTGTACCAGTTTCATTGCACAGATAACCTCAACTTTGTCCCTCATTGTGCACCTTACAAAGCATCCGGTTTTCATCAATTCATGCTAAGTTAGCATCCCTTTTTTGCATCCTGCAGCTTAAAACTCATTGTTCTTCTTACAATAAGACTTACACAACCAGCAATCTACTAAAAGCAAACTCTTACACGAAAACCTCCAGCACAACTTTCTACCATCAACACATTCCTATCAGAATTTTACATTGTTCCTAAGATTCCCACCCAAAAAACCATCTGGAAACAAAGATCCACTGTCACTATAGCAGCTAAAACTCCCCAGTGATCCCTGCAAAGTTAAAACCAGGACTGCACTGTGATTCTGTTGGTATGTGTTAATGCAGAGCTGGGTTTGAAAGTTCCAAAGGGTACACTTTACAATTTCATGTGGCATTTGCTGAAAAAACACTGTTTGCACTCAGAGAATGGCACATAGAGAACCTTGTTTAAAAGAGCCAGAAGAAAGTTGCCCTTCAGTGCTCTGAAGCTGAGGGGAATCAGGGAGATCTGTATACTCCAGGGAATACCTTCTGCTCCATGCAGAATATCTGCTTGTATTACTAACCTGAAGACCCCTGCCCTGAGCAGAGATTTGGCCTGGAAAAGGTACAAGAACTATTTTTCAAATGCAAATTCAACGTATTCAGTAATTCAGTCACCAAAATAAGCAGCAGCATGAAATTAGAGCAAAACCTTCAACTGACCCTGTTAAGGTGGCCCAGCTCTGGTGCTCACACACAGATCCTTTGACACTGAATACAGCTTTCACCAGAAGTGAGAATCACAGAGCTAAATAATTTTTAAAAAGAAAAATCAAGACATCATACGGCTGTTAGCCAAACCTGCTGCCTTTTTATGAGACTAGAACTGGCACTTATTTCTGGGTAACTTTCAGGAATTGCACTTGCAAGGTTGATAAAATGTAATTTCTCTAGCAGAGGACTCTCATTCCTGCAGTCCTTTACCCCTGATTAAAGCACATGGCCCAAACACACCATAAAAAGGCAAACAAACAGAAACTAAATCAGTATGGTCCATCTCAAAGTAAGACAATAGTTTTTGTGTTATTGCAGCAGGTAAAGTCCAGTTATGCCATATCATTTTATTTTACCAAACCCCTCTAATTACTCCTTTTTCTCCCCTGATTACTAGAAGGGCCAGTAATGGGCCACAGCTGGTGGCATTTGATGTTACACTGCTCCCAGGAGCTGGAGTCCTGCCTTCACTTTTGGGCATAACTTTAATTAGCCATGATACTTTGGAGATAATTACAGCTAGAAGTTGATATTTTTTAAGAATTATTGACAGGCACATTCTTTGTCTCTCAGTGTGAAAATGGAAGTGAAACAACAGTTGACGTGCTAAAAAAAGTAGACAGGTTACTTAAAGAAGGCCTATGTTTCAGGAAGATTCCAATTTTTAATGTCTAGGTTTGAGAGAATTTTGATGGCCTGGGAGTTGATGTAAGGAGTTTGCAGGTTCCTGGTCAGACAGCTCAACTCCTGCTGCTCATCATTGTACAATGCTACACAGGGAAATACCCACAGTGAACTCACCAGGCTTCACCCCTTCTCCAGAAATGGTGCAGGCAGTGGGCCACAGGACTGGAGGTCCAGAATGTAAATCCAGGGTAGGAGTTTTCCATACCCCTCTGTTTTATAGGCTCTCAAGGCAGGGAAAGGCAGAGCACCAGCCATCTAAACCCACTGGCAGAACATGGCTGTTAAAATACCTTGCTTGTAATTGTTAGGACAGCCTGAAAATATGGAAAAACAGTATTTCAATGGCTCTGTTGTCATTACAGAGGCATGGAAGATACTTCTCACACTGAATAATCCTCACCATTCACAACAATTTTCTATTTAATTAAGAATTTGAAGTATGTTTAAGATATTACAATCTAACCCCTTCCTTTGTGGCAGAGCTGACTGTGACTGCCTTCTGTGACTCCATCAGTGTACGGGAGAACCTCCCACCTTGTTAAAGCTCTGGCTTGTGTGGATGGAGGAGAAAACACTTCATTGAAGGTACAAGGCCCTGTGCGTGGCATGGATAAATGAAATTCTTCAGACTGAATGACTGAATTATCTGTATTTTATGGCAGGTGTAAGGAGTCACAGGTTAACAGCACAATGCTGGCAAAAGCTAGCATACCTCATTAAATCCAATCTATAATGAAAATATAGCATTAGTTTTTTAGCAAATTGCTTCTTTTCAGCTTGAATATATTAAAAATACCAAGACAACAAACTTTTTCTCTTGAAAATTGTTAATAAATAGCACTGAACACAGAGGTTCCTAAATTGACACCTGGGAAGCCACTGTCTGAAGTACCTGTTTCAAGCCATCTAGGAGAACACCAGTTGTCAATCAGAAAATAATATTCACCCAGAAAAGGTATCTGATTTACTGGTATTCCAACAGAATAATCTCTCATTACCCAATTATGCTTCAGAGGAAAGGGTGAGGTTATAATACTTGGACCATACTTTAAATTCTGCCTTGCCTTGTGCTGCCTTCCTCATGCCTGACTTACACTGCCTTGCACTCCATTACCTTGCCTTGCCCCTGCCCTGCCCTTCCTCATCCTTACCTTGCCCTTTTCTGTGGCCTCTGGCCTCTGCTTCCCTCCAGCCTCCCACCACTTTTAGGGCTTCACATTTATGGCCACATCTTGTTTTCCAGCCTCCCATTCCTTTTAAAACTTCCACATCTTTTTTGCCTCTCCCATCTCCTTTCCTTTGCCTCCCTTCCACACTTCCATCCCTTTCACTCTCCAGCTCTAATTTAGCCTCCCATCACTTTTAGGGCTCCACTTTTTTCTAGCTACCTCTTGCTTTCCAGCCTCCCACCTCTTTTTGGACTCTCACACTGTTTTAGCCTCCACTCCTTTTTAGCCTCCACTTTTTCCTGGCTTCCACTGGCTTCCAGCCACCCACAACTTTTCCATCTCCTACAAAATTTGACCTCCACTGTTTTCTGGCCTAAACTTTTCCTCGGACCTCTCACCCTCTTTGGCTTTCCACCACATATCAGCTCCCACTTTTTTCTCTCCTAAAATTTCACCCCAACTTAGCATCCCTTGCCTGACTTCTACCCCTTTTCACCTTCCCACCCCAATTTAACCTCCCACAACTTCACAGACTCCACTTTTTTCTGGCCTCTACCCTTTATTCAGCCTTCCTCCCCATTCCAGCCTTTACGTTTTTCTGGCCTCAATCTCCAGTTTCCCCCTTCTTGGCCTCTCACCTCTTTTTGCCCCTCTCTTCCTCCCTTTCCCCATACTCTACCTTGGCTTTTCACCTTCCACATTTTTCATCTATACTTCGGTGTTTTTTTGCTTCCCACGTAATTGTGTCCTCCTGTCCTTTCAGCTTCTGCATTTCTTTCTCTCTCCCACCCTTTCTTGGCCCTCTGCCCTTCTCCAGTCTCTCTTTTGACTCATTTTTTCTCCTCACTGACCTTTTTTTTGTTTTACTCTTTTGCAGCCTCTACTTTTTTTTTCTCTCCAGTTTTCTTTTTTACTGCACTTCCTTTCTGACCTCCTTCTCACTTTTAGCCTCCACTTTTTTCAGCCTTCCTTGTTTACTCCATTTCCACAATTTTTCCCCCTCTACCTTCCACACTGAGCCTTCTGTTCTTTTTCAGTCTCCCGCTCTTCTTTGTCCCTCTACCCCTTTAGGGCCTCACCTTTATATTAAGCCTCCACTCTATTTAATGGTTTCTCATTATTCCTCCAGTCTTCATTAGACTCTCAGACTCCATTTCAGAAAAAGTTTTTGCTAGTGTCCCACAAGCCTCTCCCCAAGTTTCAGCCTCCACTTTTTACCTTCCAGTCTTCCACACTTCTTTGGCCTCCCATCCCTTTTCAGCCTGCGCTCTTTTCAGGCCTCTACTTCCCTTCCAGACTCCCACTGCTTTTCAGCCTCTCACAAGAGAAAAATGTGCTAAAATCATGGACTGAAATGCAGCTGGAAAACAGTAACCATTTTTTTTCCCTGCTTTTCCTCAAGTAGTGTGTTAAGAACATCCTGTGCCGTGTTTTGTGCTCTAGAAGAAATTGTCCATGCTGGGCAATGGGTTACCCATACTTAGTATTTAGGTGTCAGCCAAAGGGTTCCTCAAACCAAGGGATTTAAGACTGCCCAATACATCTAATAAGCCTCAGCTTTCCATTTCCAATCTGTAATTTTGCACCAAAACATTTAGGAAATGCACAGTTGCACAGCCTGAAGTATTAAATATCAGCTGTTTGGGGGCTAGAGTTGTTTTGTTCAGCTCTGATTTCAGACACAGTCAGTTCCAGGGGCAAAGCTAAGAAGGAATACTTCATCCACCCACACAGGCAAGGAAAAGCCAGACCTTTGTCTCAGCAGTTTCAGCACTTTAATTTCTTGGCACTCTGGGACAGTGTGAGAAATTTTACATTAAATCACGAGGGCTGCCACAGGGTCAACAAAGTACCAAGAACTCTTGGGCATTTCAGTTTAGGTTCTTCACAGATAGACTGAATTTCCCTGTAACTGATCTCCACAGACCCCCTTGAAAAGGGATGTGAGGCAATGGGAGGAAGCAAATGTCCCTGGCAGTCATCAGCCAGTGGCAGGAGGCTTGGCTCTAGCTGGGGGAATGGGGAACAATGAGCGGAAGAAAGGGAGATAAGCAGCCAGGAAACAGCCGGACACAGTGGAGCAGAAAGCCACAAGAAAGCAGAGAGGGAGAGCTGCAGGGCAAAAAGCAAACCAGCACCCAGTTTTGAACAGGAGGGATGCCTGTATCAGAAAGGAAGCACTCAGGAAATGTCAGGTTGGCATGTCAGAGTGAGAATGCAAGTCGTAAAGGTTCCGTGAGGCCAGGGCAGCAGGAAAACCACACTGGCAAAGTGGAGCAGAGAGACTGTGAGCTTCTTCATGAAGTGCTCGCGGCAATGCAATGGAAGAGCCTGGTTATCCTGTCACTCAAACAATCTCCTGGAGGGAAATGCTGGAAAAAGCTGGAATTATGCATGTAAAACCTGGTGACCAACGTCCACTTTCAGATACTCAGTCTGAGACCAAAAAAAAGGTGGTGTAGGTTTTCCTACCTCAGCAAGGCAAAGAGAGGGCCAGAAGGAGCCACACCACCTGGGACAGTAACAGGTCCACATGTAGGACAAAGACATTCAAATTTCCAAATGGATCATATAGAATAAAGTGATCAAAATCTTCTGACCCTATGTCAAACCCTTTCCTGCATGAGAAGGTCAGATCTGCAGTGTTCAGCTCTCAAACTCCAGCAAGTCCTAATATTAGATCTGCTGATGACTCAGGCATTCAGTTCCCCTATTCACCTGTGACAGTTTGATGCTGCCTTTAGTTATATAGTAACACATCTGTGCTTTTTACAATGCACTGCCTGGCAAAGGCGCACAAGAGCAGAGTCACAAGTAATTTCTTTCTGCCACTCTTGTCCTGAAACTCCTTTTCTATCCCTCCCCTTCATTATCAATTTCAAGCCCTGAAGTAGGTGACGGGCAATTGGCTGGACAAGAGCACCTTACAAGCCAGAGGAGGTTTACTTCAGAGCTAGTAATCTCTCCTGCATGACAAGGCTTATCTGGGCTCTATGTAGGCATTTAAGCTGCTCTGTGAAGGAAGCAGTGACCTGGTTTGCCATCCCCAACGTGGACTGCAGCAGGGGGCTCAGTCAGCGCTGATGTGCAGTCTTTCCCATGGGTTTCACAACATAACCTAGGCTCATCTGTAAGAAATTACTGAAGGAGTAGCTCAGCCTCAGGATTTCCTATGTCCTCATCTATCCTACTCTGTAACCAAAGAGAAGCTGCCCTCCACCAAAACAGCTGCTATTCCTAAGGTGGCTTCAGCATCTACACACATTTCTCCTGAAAAATGGAGGCATAGCAAATGTCCAGGAAGCCTTGTGTGAGGCAGCTCCAGGTTTGGAACACAGGCGGATGCTTTCCAGAGGGTGAGAAGTGTGGGCAGAACCAGGTGCTAAATAACCCAGTGCTCGGGATAGGGGTCTGCAATCCCCAGTGTGGCAAGTCAGAGGGGCAGCCAAATACATCTCACCCAAAAACCCTACAGGGAAAAAAGCTATGCCTTTTCCCTCTCTTCCCACAAAACATGGAGAGTGAGAACATTTTGACAAAGAGGGTCAAGCCCAAGAACTTTTGCAGCTGATCTCCGTGCTAGTGGCCCTGTCAGTGACGCTGAACCAGCTTTCTGGCTATTCTGTGTCTTGTTGTCACCCTCCCAAATGCTGTGGCACAGCAACCATTCAGGAATGTGTCTTATGCATAAGGCTCTGCTGTTTACCCTAAAGAAAGGGCAACTGCACAGCTCACATGCAGCAAGACAGCAATCATTACCTGAGCCTGCATCTACCCACTGTCCAAAGTGAATAATAATCAAATATCCTGTACCTTGTTAGAGAGGCAATGCAAAAACCCCTCCATGCATGAAAGAATGACTTACTAAGATTTCTCCTGCAGGACAGGGACTTGTTGGAGACAGGACTTTTTTTTTACATTACACATTATGCTGCTGTGCCAGGGAATAGGAAAGCAAGTCTAGGGTGTCATTCAGGGTAGATGTATTTCATCCCATCTTTGACACTACACTGAACTGACGCTTCTCTCAGATGCTATATGCTAGACTATTACAAAAAAAAGAAAACCCTGATTGCAGTTTAATCCTGCAACCCTGATCGACTGAACTGTGCTATTCTCACTGGCTCTCTTCTTTGTGCTCTTCTCAAAATGTGCAAGTTGTCCTCACCCTATAGACTCTGATAATTATTGGCTTCAATGGAAGGAAATATACTCCAAAATAGTAATTCCCAGACTGAAATCAAGCTCTGTTATTTTCATGCTACTGCTAACATGTCCAGAGCAAATTTATTAAAGCCAGGAGTGAACCTCTGCCAGAAATTAAGGATATTGCTTGTGAATAAGCAACTTTGGCGTTTATTCTTCCTGCCTCCTCATCTGCTGAGATGCACCAGAGAAGCAACTTGTCAGGCAAATTATTCACAGAGATTTTAAGCTGCATATTTTCTCTCTGGACTAATCTAACCCAGATATGGGAAAGGCATGGTTTTAATCAACCCTTCTATACATCCCATGATACTTGGTCACATGTGCGTGGGTAGGTATGTGCATCATGTGCATCATCCAGTAAAATAACCATAGTGTACACCATTAACAAGCTGGCTATCACATGATGTTCTGTTTGCCCCTTTTTTATAGGATTTTAATGCTGCCTCCAAACAAACCCATTCTGAAATGAAATAAGGAAATCCACTGAATGACTACAGAGCACCTTTTTCATAGCTACAAAATTTTTTACAAAAGTAATGGACTGACCATGACCCTCCAATAGTTTCACTGCGGGTAAAAAGGCAAGATTAAAAGCTATATACTGTTCAATAAGATGTTGGGAAACAGAGTGAAATCAGCCTTCCTTCCACCATATGGAAAGTCATTTAAAAGGGACACACCATCAAAGCCCAGTGCAGCCAGTGCTCTAAAGCAATTTAAGGTACTTTTTTTCCTGAAACAAGTGACTGATCTAGGCTTCAGGGAGGGCAGAGCCCTGCACAAACTGCAAAATCACTTACCAGCATTGCACTGAGCAGCACAGGATATGACAGAAACAGCTGCTCCTTGTCCCTGGTGACACCTCAGGTCAGGTGCTGCTCTCTCTGCAGTGACAGAGGGAGGTTTGCCCCCAGACTGCACATAATTTCTTTATCCTCACACAGCATTATTTTTTCTTTGGCTTTAGCTATGGGAATTGAAAGATGAAGCAGGAGTATCTTACTTTAAGAGAGGAATGAAGTAGATGCTGGATGGGAAGCAGGACTTTTACAAACAAATTAATTGAATAAAACACTACCTGTTAGCATACACTGACCCAGTCTGAGTGCAGGACTTGGGAATGTAAGGCAAAGCTCCACTCAACTTAGGTGAGATTAAAAAAGCACCACATTTTCACACCGTAGTCTCTAGCTGTAAATTGCATGGGATGTTCTGGTGAAAGGAATGAGAGGGATGTATCTTTACAAACAAACTGTGGGCCTGCTGGCTGATAAAGCCAGATACTGATAGGCCAAAGAAGCAATGGGAGGGACCATAAATTCCAGAGGAATTCCACTAATTGACACAGACTGTCACCCCAGGCTGTGCTAAATTCCCGGACTTAGAGAAAAAGAACAGAGATACAAAGAAAAGGTGGGTCTGTATTAGGGAAGTCTGTACCTTTGAAGTACCTCAGCCAATGGGGAAAGAGAAAGGGAAAGGAGGCCAGGAAATCGGGATAAAAAGAAGGCTGCATCCTCCAGTAATTCAAGAGACCTCATGGGAAATACCCCATGGCCTCTCCCTTTGCTCAAATAAAGTTACAGGACTCCTCTGTCTCCTTTTTGGACATAAACCTCTGACATCATGGATTAATCTCGCTGACACAGGGAATCTCAAACAGAGACCTAATTAGGCAAGATGTAAAATAACAAATCTTGCTTTCTTCCAAAGGCTTTGAGAGTGAGGACAGGAGGACAGTAGTTAACATGATTGCTCAGAAGTCTGGTTCTCTTGGCTTTTTGTGCAGCAGATTTTCCTTCTCATGTTAACTGATATTCACTGAGTACTTAAAAAAACAAAGGAAAAAATCCAAAGCCAAATAATCAAATAGGATTGACAATATGCTTCATAGGATTTGCTGATTCAGTGGTGTTGCTCACCTTGCTGTACTTACTGTGCCCACCACAGGCAGAGCTGTCAGTGCTGGTAACATGTCTGGAAAACACAGGAACCAGGCAGGTGTTCCGTTCTCATCCACACTGTGCATGAGAATGGAAGCACCAAGACACCATGTCCAAAATACATCACAGTGATGTTTTCAAATGGGAACAGCTTGTTCAGTCCCTTCAGAAACTGTAAAGCTCCTGTAAATCTGTCTGCTTTGGGTTTTTTCCTCCCTTGCACTGCACTTTTCCCTTGCTGTACCTGTATGATGGTTCTGGGGGCTCTTCCATCAGGCAAACATTGTAGCTGACACTTCATTTCCTTTACATGACTTCAGACAAACCGAACTTTTAGAACATACTTGACTTTGTGCTTACACAAATTAATAAAACTGCAGGAACAAAACACATTACAAATTGAAGCAAAGTCACATCCCAAGTGGATGTCTTTGAAAACAATGTGCTATATAATGCATTTTGGGAAGTTTAATTAGGATTACATAAAAAATGTGCACAAAAAGAGTAGAAAAGAATTTCCTGGGGAAGAAGCAAAAAGTAATATACAAATGTGTTAAATCAATAAGACTATAATTTAAATAAAGTCACTTTAAAACACCAGTGGAGTAGTCTAGCTTGTCACAAAGCCCTCACGGATGTGGTAAAGCACTAGGTGCAGCTTTAAGAGCAACAGAGCATTTCAGTGTGCTCCAGGCCACAAAACAGATGTGTGAGAGATACTGCTCAAGGTCATTGAAATAATTGACATTGTGCCATCTGTATCTCATTGGTCCCTGGATGTCATTTGTACCAGCACAAGTGAGTCTGGGTGGTGCTGCAGAGGTTCAATCACCAAAATCAGAGATGGGGTAAAAGCAGTGTCAGAGTATGTGAAAGGCTCCTCAGTTAATTAAGGGATTGCAAAAAATGCTTCTTACCTCTTCCAAGGAGCCCATCATGCTACCCTTATTTTTCATGTGTTAATGAAAAATGCTTAATTCCTCTGGAAAAAAAGCAACCTGGTGGCTTCCAATAAGGGAAATATTTTCACTGTAACATCATGACGTATGTGACTGTTAGAAATGCTGCTCATTTTTCTCTTATAGGTTTTTAAGTGCAGCTCTGCACTCTGCTCTGGTGATTTTTAATGTGACTGATGTCAGTATTGGGTTGTAACTGGATTAAATACAGGTGGCTGTTAATCACAGAGAAATGGTATGGGAGAGGCCATTTTCAGTAGTGGTGGCTAGCAAAGGATAAACTCTGTCTGCGGATTTTCTACATCTTTAACAGGGTTTTATGATTTCATAATTCTTTTCACAGCAGAACACGACATGATGAGCAGTGACTGCAATTCCAGCACTCATCTACGTGATTTCAGTGGGTGCTCTGGAGTAAATTATGAGGTTTTTAACATTATCTAACAAGCTATTCACAACTTAACAAGTTGCTCTGTTTTTTACCAACTCAGTAGAAATACTTGTTAAAGTCACCACCCCGGGAGGTCTTCAAAAAACATGGACAATTAGTGCTTGGTCTAGTTGACATGGTGGAGATCAATCAAAGCTTGGACTTGATGATCCTGGAGGTCTTTTCCAACCTAAATAATTCTGTGATCTGTGTGATTCTGAGAAAATACTGAAGATTTAATGCCTGGAGGATTAATATCCTTCTGCCAGCTTTCAGAACCAATCTTTCTCCTAAATTATCCCTTTATTTTTAATTATAAATTTGAGTGTTGCAGGATGTTGTCCTTTTTCAACTTTCTTGGTACCTAGCCCAATGGAAAACCTGTCCCGAGACTGGGTTATTAACTGAAATCTTAAAACAGCATTATTATAATGTTCCTAAATG
Source organism: Phainopepla nitens (assembly GCA_013400175.1). NCBI lineage: Eukaryota > Metazoa > Chordata > Aves > Passeriformes > Bombycillidae > Phainopepla > Phainopepla nitens. The sequence goes on from VXBQ01002440.1 coordinate 875,040, forward strand.
CTTCCATCCTACTTACCATCGTCATATTTTCAAACCACCCAACAACTGAACACAATTTTCTTACTGAAGCGCAGCCCTGGTGCACTAAAGGCAGTACTGACAGCTAGAACATAACAGTCATTTGCTCTTTATAATAGAGCTGGTTCCCCTCTGCAGACTATGCCAAAGAGGATTGTTCTTTGATGTACCCCATTTTAATTTCTTTTAAGCATGGGAGAGTAGGAAAACAAAGATAAGTTTGAATATGCTGGCACCATCTGCAAAGAATTCTTTCAAAGCACAAAAATTAAGGTTTTTTCGTTTTTATATTTTCAAGAGTAGTATTAGCAATATGATGTTGGTTCAGAAGTCAGGTAAGGTCTGTGTTGGCGACTACAATTCTTTTATTGGACATATGTTACTGAGCACTGAACACTTGTTTATGTAGGCATGGATTTAAGAATAACACCACAAAATCAAAAGGCTAAACTGCAGACCTGTACTGAGAAGCAGGCCGGGTGAGTCTGTCTACTCCTATAACTCAGCTGAGAAAAGGGGAAAAAAACTGCCATTATAAGAGAAGAAGCATGTTAAGAATTATGGTTACAGAACTAGACAATCTCTCCTTCAAGGTCCAAAGCACTGGAAAACCCAGGTTCCCTGTGTGAATGCACACTGTGTTTCTCGCAGGAAATATCTGAAGTTAGACTCTGCCTTATACAAGTGGTTTATCTGTAAGAAAACTTAATAAAGCTGTATTGATTCAAACAGTTCTCTTAACAAAAAATGTTTATGTACTTCAGAATTATATTTCAGAATAAAAAATGATACACATAAACCCGGATAACAACCTACCCAAAACAGAGCAAGTTTCAGCAAACACTGACCAAGAAAGAGTGAGCAGGGAAAGCCAGTGTGAGCCATGACTTTAAGCAATGGTCTTTGCCAGATTTCATTCCTGCTTGCATCAGAATTTTCTCCCAAAGAAGATTCAGGAGATAAAAAGCTAAATTGAACATGTCCTTGTCTTTCTCCATCTCATAAGGGCAGTTTTCTACAGTTCTTAGTAACAGAAAAAAACATATACATTTCCAGAACTTGCACATATCCAAAAAGAAAAAGGCGGAAAACAAGAGGGAGAACAAAAACTAATAAAAGCTAAAACATTATTTCATAGTAAACAATAGAATATAACGTGCAATAGTGCAATTTCTCCTTTGCTGCTCCAACAGTGAAGTCTTGGTAGACAGTCCCCTGCATGTAACCGTGCAGCGTCCCACACTCTAGCTGCGTGCCAGGCGGGCACTGCTGGCATTGCCGGGCTTCGCGGCCGCCTCGCCGGCTCCAGGCTCTGCCTTCCCCTTCCCCAGGTGCCGCAGCTTCTGATCCCAGCGCTGCAGGGGGGAAGGTGTGGGAAACAGAAAAGGGAGAGAACTCTCAGGAGCTGTGTGAAAGCAGATCTCAGAATAGAAGAGTGGAAGAAAGCAGATATGCAAGGACAGAAAACAATGAGGATGTGTTTTTGAGCTGTGTAGAGATAGGCCTTAGAAAATACAGTGAGCGAGATAATAGAAAAATGTAAGTTTAATAATGAAGCTTTATCCACTGTTTTTAAGCTAAAACAAGCTAGCATTTTTAGAAGCAGAAAGTACATGTCCCTCTAATGATTGGCTTGAGCAAATGCTTGTAAGCTTCTAACATTCCTCTANGATCATTAATTGCTAATAGAATTTATTATTTATCATTTAAATAAATATTTTATTTATACTATTTAAATATTACTATAATAATGTTTTGTACTTATAAATATAAACTATTTCTATTTATGATGTATTAATATTANTGGTGTCTTACCTTATAATGAGACTGATAATAAAATAAAAGCTCAACGAGTGCCTGCCAGCAGTCCATCCCATTGTTAATATATACAAATCCAACAGAAAGGCAAAGAAATTACCAGAGAGATTACCAGAGAAATCACAGAGCCACATGTTCACAAACAGCAGCAAAAGCAGAAAAGCTGTTGCTGTTTCCATTTCCACTGTGTCACCAGGTCAAGGGTGCAGTGAGAGCTTATTGGGAAAAGTCATTTTAATTGGGAAACTGCTTCCTGGCTTTCTTGTAGCCTCTGTGTGGGAAGGGTCTGATGCAAGGCATAAAGGCATAAAGGCTTCAGCACACGGGCAGCACCTTTGAAACAATAAAATTTAAATGAAGCTACTCATGCAGTCATTGGGGGAAGCAGGATGAAAAAACCATCAAGGGATTTTTGTTAATTAAA